>ML796991.1:208468-242022 GCA_009831015.1 Picea engelmannii
AATATATATATATATATATATATATATATATATATATATATATATATATATATATATATATATATAAAATCCACGCAAATGCATTCGAAAAAATGAATTCATGGCCATGGTTTCCCTTACATAATTCCATATTGGTAGAGGAACTACACTTCGTTTCCAATCTCAGATGGGTTTTTCGCTCGTATTCTCTAGAGGATTCAAACTGTCATGAAGACTTGGAAACCCACCTCAGAAACATAGGTGTATTGTCAAAATTTCCAAGGTAAACAATGAAAATTTGAAGGCAAATTAGCAAAGAGATCTTTCTTAGGGCTCCTAGACCAACAATGATACTCTCCATAGCTTGCACCTCCACTACCTAAGTGAATAATTTGAGCGAATATAAAAATAATTTCTCTAAGGAAGGAGAAAATAGAAGTCAGTCGAGACCAAACACATAAACGCCACGTAGCGAGTCACATACAAGAGAAGATCACAAGGGAAACCAAAATGAGTGCACTACACATCAATACACAGGAGCCTACGAGGGTCAATATGCAGACCCAGTTCCAAGCCACGAGGAGGACCATATCACGGCGATAATAAGGAAAAGAAAAAAAAAACACAAATTGCGTGCATCAAATGTATAACAAATATATGTGTATAGANACCATTATAAAAACCAAATCTACGTCCGATAAAATGGAACCACACATGCACGGATGATGCTTCCTCCCTAGGCAATTAAAGACTGGGCCAATAGCATCGCGCCCTAACCTCCAAACATAGGACCGAGAGCCACTCGGCCAACACCAAATGCCAACAAACGCTAAGCACAAAGCCATGCTGAAGAGAACCCGAGTTGCACAAAAGAAATATTTTTTTTTATTAATAATTCAAAAAAATATACGCAAAGCTTTGAAGGTAACCACCATTACACCAAGCTCCGGGGAAGTAGATTTACATGTCAAAATATATGAATGAACAAGCACCAACAGACAAGCAAAGCCAAGCCAAAATATACCCAAAGCCAATGGAAAAGCACCAAACCAAGCCACCAAGGAGAAATACGTATGTTCTCAACACAAACGCAAGACAAACGCCCAGTACTAGACCACAAAGAAAGCGACAGTCATCACCAAAGAGTCAGAAGCTGAGTTCAAGTGTAAAGCACCGAGGAGAATACCCGTAGTTCCCACAGGAAGCATTTCTCTATGCCTTAGCCATCACAAAAACCAACGCATAAGTCACCAAAGTGAAGCATAGAGCGCCCAAGAGCGCGGTCACCAAGCCACGCGACCTGCAAATAAAGCTCCAAGCCACGGGAGGATGCACAAGACCAAACCTGTTACCCTAAAACCTGTACAAACAAAAAAAAAACTCACAGGCTACGATCAGATCAACACCAGCGGAAAGAGCAGAAGGGACATAGCAGAATGTCGAGACGGCAGGGGAAAGAGGTGGAAGAGAAAGATGTGTTTAGGGTTTGAAGAGCTAGGTGTAGGATTTTGGAGAGATAAGAGGACACATGGGCCTCATGCGAGACTCACGATAGTTGAAATTAAATTTTCTTAGTGGAGTAATTTTGTTTGTTTTGTTTTAAATTTTTTTTATTTTCATTCTATTCTAATTATTATTTTTTTTTTTTATTTTTTTTTTTTAATTATATAAAATCATTAAAAAGGATAAGCATAATTAATATGTAATTATTATATTATAGATATTATGTATTAAAAATAAAAATAAAAAGGGTTTAAAAGATATGCTATTAAGATTAAGGTTTAAACATTAGCTTTAAAGATTTAAAACTAATGTAATTAAATAAAATATATATATAATATTAATAAATAAAGTTAAAAAAAAATAATTCAAATTAAAATATTAGAGAGTCCGTGGATTTTGAACCCAAGACCCCCACCAAGCGAAGCTCGTTAAAATGAACACTAACACCAACACGCCCTCATAAGTTTTTACAAATAAATTCTTATATTTAATTAGATTAATGTTAACATTGTAGGAATTAGAATGGTATTATTATTAGGAAGATACAGTATGAAGGTTAAGACTAACTGGCTTATTACCTAACCTATTGATCCGGAGCCAACTAACCTAGTTGAATCATAATTAGTGAATTCACCAGAAATCATGGTAAAGGCTTATTTAGAGTTGCTAATCTTAGTATCCCAAAGTATAAACTCCGATTGTCCAAACGTCAGGATCACGACACCGTACACACAACTCATCGAGCCAAGCGCCAAGTCCCTCCACTCCATTCCACCAGTCAAAGTCAATGCTAAATCTCAATACAACATTCGACAACGCCAACACTACATGCCAAGGAAAATATCCCGAGTCAAGCATCAAAGAATATTTAGTTGTAAGGAAAAAGTTAAAAGGACTTAGACTAGGACAAGCGGGAAGGAGGTGGCGTATGCACTAGGAGATTAAGCATAGGAATTGGACAGTATGGCGCAAGGATAGCGTAGCTACAGGGCAAGGGAACCAATAGTTTTTTTTTCGTAGGGGCGAAGAAATCAAGCTTAGGCTCTTAATCCTAATCCTAACCTAGCCAATCCCCTAAAGGAGTAATGTTTGTTTACAAACAAGTAAAGAAAACTTACGCCTAACCCTATTTCTAGTTTGAGTAGCACCAATTTGAAATGTCCTTCAACTCACCCTGACAACTTTGGTTGATGCAGGTTAAAACATACAGGATGGTTAGGACTAAAGGGAGTCGAGGCAGGGGAGCATCGTCGCAAGCACCGCCAACACCACCAGCGCCGCCACCACCATCGCCCGAACTAGCTCTCATAGTGCGCTCGTTGGAAGCCATTAATGAGACTTTAAAGGGGCGACAATCGGGAGGGAATGAAGTGGAACCCCCACCATATGGAATGAGTAATCCAGAAGCGTCAACGGATTCAGGGGGAGGACCCCCACCCGAAGACATCACACGAGAATTGCAAAAGATCAAACTTTCGGAGTTTGCCAGGGGTCACGCCAGTGAACGCATGGAAGCATGGGTGGAAGGAATGACAAGGTGTTTTTCCTTGAGGGACTATGCATCCAACTCAAAGGCAAAGATCATAATTTTTTAGTTAAGAGACAACGCCTTGAACTGGTGGGGCGACCTGGAAAGACAACTGCACCTTACCCCAGACACAGTATCTTGGGAAATTTTCAAGGAGAGTTTCCGAAGGAAATATCTACCATCATACTATGAGGAACAACAGGTAGGGGCATTTCATGCCTTAGTATAGGGAAACAAAACTGTAGAAGAATATGAGATCAAATTTATGGAACTGGTCAAATATGTTTCATATATGGATAATGACCAACGACAGGAAGAGCGCTTCGTCTATGGATTGAACCCTAAGATAAGATCTATGGTGCGGATGTGGAAACCATCTTCAGTAGCTGAAGTGGTGGAAAATGTGCGTTATGCGGAGGAACACGTGAACCTAACCGGGGGTACACGACCGACATTTTCGCATCATCTTGGATTCATAGGAAAGGCCCTGAGGACATTTCCTAGGGGAGGGGGCTCAAGGACACCACCATATGGTAACAGAGTCATGCCAAGGACAGTAGCCGCAGGGATTTCAATAGCAGCGAGTGCAACATCTCGTTCATCGCCAACGACGCAGACAGGTCCACGACGATATTAAGAAATATATAGTAGGGATAGGGGTTCCAAGGGAAGGAACTCATTTCAGAGACAGTCACATAACAATGCACCAGTTCAATCTGGTGTTACCTGTTGGGAGTGCGGAGGACCCAATTACCAACATGATTTCCCAGAGTTACAATCAAGGTTTGTGCATAGAGAAGGAAAGGCACTAATGGGGATATCATGTAGCAGCCACCAAATTTACGCAGCGGTTAATAACCGCTAGTCTGAACATTAATCCACGGTGGTGGAGTCATCAGGTACACTAAATCATATCAATGTTAAGATTTTGTTTGATTTTGGTGAGACAGATAGTTTCATTTCACCATCTGCATTAGAAAAAAGTGGGTTGGCAGCCTATGAGCACGATGAATTTAAACAAGTTGATATGGCTTCGGGGAAAAAACAACTGGTAGGACCTACTGTCGATAATTGTATAGTAGACCTGGGAGTGTGTACTACCAGGTTGAAGGTATACGTCACTGCTCTCGGGGCATATGACCCAATCATTGGAATGGATTGATTAACATCTCACCGAGCTTTGGTAGATTATTTCACAAAGAGGGTGCTTTGTGTCGACGATGAAAGAAGACCAGTAGAGATCCAGGGTGTACAGAGAAAAGTGTCGTTACACTTTATATCAACTATGAAGGTTAAGCGATGCTTGAGGCAAGGGTGTTGACTTTATGTAGTGGAAGCAGTGAATGAGAGGAAGGGACCCTCATTGGATTAGTACCCGGTATTGTTAGAATTTAAGGATGTTTTTCTGAACGATTTACCAGGGTTACCTCTTGAGAGGGAGCTTGATTTTACTATTGAGCTAAAACCTGGTGCAAAACCAATCTCCAAGACTCCATATCGGATGACAGTGCCAGAACTTTATGAATTGAAAATGAATTTGAAAGAGTTACTGGACTTAGGGATAATAAGGCCCAGTGTCTCACCTTGGGACGCACCAGTAATTTTTGTAAAGAAGAAGGATGGATCCTTACGACTGTGTATAGAATATAGGGACTTGAACTGTGCTACAGTGAAAAATAGGTACCCGATGCTGCGAATAGATGACCTTTTCGATCAAATGAAAGGAGCAGCAGTATTCTCAAATATCGATTTGCGATCAGGGTATCATTAGTTAAGAATTAAGGAAGGCGATATTCCAAAAACTGTATTTCGAACTCGGTTTGGAAATTATGAGTTTTTTGTAGTACCTTTCAGATTGACCAATGCACCAACAGTATTCATGAGCCTCATGAACAACATATTCCAAAAGTACTTAGACTGTTTTGTACAAGTCTTTCTAGATGACATCCTCATCTATTCCAAGAATGAAAGAGAACATGAGGAACATCTACGAGTAGTGTTGTCCTGCCTTAGGGAGAAAACATTATATGGAAAATTGTCAAAGTGTTCCTTCTTCCAAAAAGAGATCCACTATTTAGTTCATATCATTTCCAATGAAGGAATATATTTGGACCTAGAAAAGGTAAGGGTGATTATGGAGTGGCCAGTGCCGAAAAATGACCATGAGGTGAGAAGCTTCATGGGGCTAGTAGGTTATTACCAGAGATTTGTGGAAGGATTCTCAAAAATAGTGAAACCCATCACCACTTTGCAACGCAAGGGGGTTAGGTATGAATGGACAGAAGAATGTGATAGTGCATTCATTGAGCTTAAGAGGTTAATAACCAGTGTGCCAATTCTACGAGTGTCGAATATGGAAAAGGAATTCACAGTCTGCACGGATGCCTCGAAGCAAGGGTTGGGGGCCATGCTAATGTAGGATGGAGGAGTGATAGCTTATGCATCAAGGAAGTTGAAGAAACATGAAGAGCTATACGCGACCCATGATTTAGAGTTGGCAGCTGTAATGCTAGCTCTGAAAATTTAGAGGCACTATCTTCTGGGGTGAAACTTTGAGCTCAAAACGGACCATCAAAGTTTAAAACATCTCTTCACTCAAAGAGATTTGAATGCCAGGCAAAGGCAATGGAGTGAGTTTATGAGTGAGTACGATTTTGGTATTTTGTACGTCAAGGGAAAGGAAAATGTGGTCGTAGATGCCTTGAGTAGGAGACCATGTATCTTCCCCTTGGTACCCTTAAAGGTCAATCTGAGGGAACATGTGTTGACACAACTCCAAGGAGACAGTTGGTATTTCAAGGTTACTTCAAACCTCTAGAGCAGGAGGCAGTTAGATCCAAAGTATGAAGGATATAGTCTGGAAGCAAATGGACTGTTAAGATATCGAGGAAGGATTTACATCCCTGAGAATGGTGATATTCAAAGAATCATACTAAAGAAAGCCCATAGAGAACTTTATTGTGCATACAGGTGTGAAGAAGATGTACGCAGATATAAGGAAACTCTTCTTCTGGGTAGGCATGAAGCGCGATGTAGTCTATTTCATCGCTAAGTGCCTAGAATGTCAACAAGTGAAAGCCGACCACCATGAACCGGCAGGCCTCCTACAACCACATGATGTTCCTATGTCCAAGTGGGAAGTCATCTCTATGGATTTTGTTGTGGGATTGCCGCTCACATCTCATAGACACAATGCCATTCTTGTGATAGTGGATAAGTTGACCAAGAGTGATCATTTTATTCCGGTTAGAGACACTTACGATGTCACTGATGTGGCACATGTGTTTGTAAGCAAGGTTATCCATTTGGACGTGATACCTAAGAAGATCATTTAAAATAGGGACTTTAGATTCACTTCTAGGTTTTGGACAATTTTACAGTCAGCGTTGGGGACTCAGTTAAACTTAAGTACAACTTATCATCCTGAAACAGATGGGAAAATGGAGAGAGTAAATCAAGTCATGGAAGACATGCTTAGGATGTATGTAATTGATAATCAAACCCAGTGGGAGAAGTACCTACCTTTGGTAGAGTTTGCCTACAATAACAATTTTCATAGCTCCATCAGAATGCCACCCTACGAAAATTTGTATGGGAGGCCATGCAAAACGCCATTGAGTTGGGATAGACTAGAAGACCGAGTAACAGTTGGGACAGAATTGATTCAAGAGATGGAAGAACAGGTGATTCAGATTAGGCAGAGACTAAAGGAAGCACAGGATAGGCAGAAAATCTATGCGGATGCACACAGGACTGACCAAAGTTAGGAAGTGGGAAACCAGGTTTTCATTTGTATCAAGCTTAATAAGAGTACCATATGGTTCGGGAAGGGAACAAATTTTTCACCTCAATTTATAGGACCATTCAAAATCCAAGAGAAAATTGGACCCATTGCATATCGTCTCGTATTGCCACCCCACTTGCATAAAACTTATAATGTATTTCATGTATATGTTTTACGTCATTATGTTGCTGATGAATCACATAAACTAAATTGGAAGGAATTGTAGGTATCGGACGTGGGAACCCTCATGGTAGAACCATTACGCATATTGGACCGTAGAGTCCGACAGCTTAGGAACCATCTAGTAGACCAAGTTAAGGTCCAGTGGGACAAGTATAGTCCAGGATCTGCTACTTGGGAAGACTCCGAGACACTACGGCGAGACTATCCCTCACTTTTTTGACCACCTCGAGAACATGTTTCTCGAAGGTTGGGTGTAATACCACCTTTTGAATTAGACAACTAGGATTACCTGAGGCCTGTATACTTTATTTTCTAGTCACAATGAAACTATTAAGTGATACACTTAAACTTTAAATGTATGAACTTTTATGAATGTTTAAATGTTATTTATGATGATTTATGTAATGCGATCTATTATGTGAATGTAAATTTTATGAATGTTTAAATGTTATTGATGATGATGTATATGATGCAACATATTGTGAGAATGTGAATTTAATGAATGTTTAAATGCTATTAGGATGATGTTGGATATGATTCAATCTATTTTGGGTAAATGATAATCTTATGAATGGGTGTCGAAATTGAATTATGGGATATTGTGAGATCTATTTCTAACTGGAAAAATTTGATGTTAAATTATTAGTACAGGGATACCAAATTGAAATTATGATAGTATGCAATTACATGATGATAATGCATAGAAATGTATGAGTATGTGTTACAGACTAATCTGCAAGTTATGGGCTATGAAATAGCCAAGGGATAGAGATGATGAAAGTGGATATCATGACCACTAGCCAAGAAACACTATGGTATGAATATTGTATGTGAAATTATATTGGTTTGGATGCATTGCTATGCTATGTGGACTAGTGCATGATTTCAGGTGATGACACTGCCCAAAACCAAATAAACGATGACAAAACCCCTAGCAACACGGTGCCACTGTATATTCCATTGTAGGGTGTGGACCCTAGTTATGATTAGGAGGGGTGGAGCCATTTCCCACCGTGTATCCTCTAAAACCTGAAGTCATGGGAGGACGGTGTTAGTTCACGCTCCCCAAGACATGTGATGATGACTGTCAGATGCATGTTAGGGAAACTTGGTCGAGATAGCGACACTTCCGGTTACGAGTTCTATTTGGAGTTAGGTAAATATAGTTGACGCTGCAAGATAGTCTAGCAGAGGAAGGATAGGAATGGAGATGGAAGTAGGTTAGGGAGGAAGGATGAGTAGTAATAGTTGAGAAGGTAAGGATATTTGTCTTGTGGTGGAATTTAATGTTTTCCCTTCTAAATAAAATAAAATAAATAAAATAAAAAAATAAAATGTGTATATATGAATATTCATAATTTCATAACTAAACCATAGTTGTCTAAATAAAATTGTTGAACTGGATAATAGTAATTAAAGGATTTCTCAAACAATTGATTGGTTTGTTGTCTTTTATAAAAGACTAGTCTTGCTGACTAGATTGGATGCATACATAAATTACTAAAGGATGATAGTTTTGATTATTAGTACATGCATGAGACTTGTATGTACTAGCTACACATGAATTTCTTGTACATATACACTAGTATGTATGAGTTTTCTTGACTTACTTACTGTTAATATCGGTTAATTGTTATGAATGTGTGAACCGTGTTTCTTTTCCTTTGACCATAGGATACCTTAACTTCGGGACGAAGTTTCGTGAAGGGTGGGTGTATGTAACAACCCTAGTTGGATATATGCTTAGGGATTATTAAGTAAAATTTATTAGGTAATTAATTTTTCTAACATGTTATTAACTAAACAAAGATTGGCATAATAATATTAATTAAATATTTATTAATTAATTAACTATTATAATTTTGATTAATTAATTAATTAAATATTTAATTACCTATCGCATTGAATGAACATGGTAATAAATTTAATAGGGTTGATAAATTTAATTGTTTAATTAAATGATCTACATATATTGGGGGATAAGAAGCATTAAAAATAAGGATAAGGAAACATTAAATAATAGGGTAAGGCATTAACTATGTGGATAAGATAATGAATGTGTAGATAAGGAAATAAATGAGGAGAAAGGGCGGTGAAGGAGGGATATGAGCGGAGGAGGTTTACGAAAGAAGGGGGATTATCATTCTACTCATTTTTGGGAGATTTCGAGTTCTATAGTCGAGAAAGATTAGTACAGGGGCACCGATTTGATGGGGGTTTTGGGCATGGGGGCTAGGATATCCATATGGTATCCTGGAGCTAGGAAGTTGTTCCTAGTTGGAAGGGAGGAAAACTTGGTTTTTGGGGCACAGTTTGGTCATGCAACAGGTTGGGCAGAGAAGCAAGGAAGAGCAGCAGGGAGGACATTCAGAGGTCGGGAATTTAGCATCAAACAGAAGTATTTTTAGGTACGCATTCTCATGAATATGTAATGGGTATTTAAAAAGATTAGCATGCTGTTATTTAGATTTATGCTGCTTATATGAATTTATGCTACTTATATGAGGAATGAAAGAAATTAATTAGAATTAATTTTTATCTGTTTAAATTTATGAGTATTTTTAGGCTTAATTTAAAATTAGGTCCTTACACCATTGTCAACAACATGAAAGAAACTAAAATAAGACAACAAGATCTTTCGTCCAAAAACCGGATCGATCAATTAAATGCATGATGGAAAGAAAAATTGAAGAACCTATCTCATTGTCGAGTCATGTGAACAAGCCATATCAAAGAAAGAAAAATCATTCACAAGGTTGTCCAGAATAAACTTCTCTGAAGTGACCAACGACTTCCAAAACCCCAACTTAATCGTCAACTCCTTGCCCTTAACTAGGCAAGACTTCAGTAAACAGGTTGATATGTTTAAGGTGTTGTCTTTGGAAAATTTTTAGAGTATCCATGAATATGGTTAAGATCACATCCACGACTCGCTAGTCGACTATTCAGTATAGAAAAAGGAAATTTATTAGGCTCTACGTGATCTTTCTATCAACGTCGACAAATTGTAAAACAAACTTTTAAACATAAATATCCAACATCGCCCCAATGAGAAGCTACACTGAAGAATGGCTTGAAAGGGAATTGAAGAAGGTCGCCGATGAAAGGAAATAGGGATTTGCCATGATTTCAGTGGTCATCAACGACATCAATGAAACAGAAGCTGCACGAAAACAACAAAAGGGCTCATATGTACCATCACTGTAAGTCTATTGATCGCATCCTCCTTTGTTTATCAACCCAGTTATTTCACTTTTCTAAATATAAATGTCTAACACTAATACCTTTCAATTTATTTATTTTTTGCAGGTATTGCAGTCTATCATCACCCACTTCTTCTTTCTATAGTCATGGTTCTTGTACATATTTCTCGACCCCCAATCCAAGTCTATATGACAAAGGCTTTGAAATTTCCACTAATATGTTTTCAAATAAAACTGTTTTTTTATCTCCTTTTAAATTTATCTCCTCATACATTTTTATCTTTCAGCAGTGTATACTTCTAACTTATTTAATACATTTCAAACTAAACTGTTTCTTTTTCTTCCATTATGCACAAATTGTATTTTGTTATATACTTTCAAACTTATTTAATGTATCTTCCACTATGCACAAATTGTATTTTGTTATATACTTTCAAACTTATTTAATGTATTTCAAACTAAACTGCTTCATAATTTTTTTTTCTTCCACTATGCAAAAATTGTATTTTGTTATATACTTTCAAAAAATAAGTGTCATTTACTGCATGGATACCACCTGTGCTTCATGCTACTTGTCACATCTTCGCTGCAGTTTCCATTTGTCTCTACTAACTATGCTACCACACAACCTTGTTACTTAACTATTCCATCTAACCTACTAAGCCGATGTGAATATCTAATATGCTTGAATTATGATGTATGGTTATTATTGTTTCAATATATATATATATATATATATATATATATGATGTATGGTATTTATAATATTGTTTACTCTATGATATTTATATTTTTATTAATGATCTGAAGATAAGTTGTCTAGCTTTGTTAACTAGCCAAGATGAGTTGAGTTGATGTGAATATTGTTGTTGATGATTATTTGAAGATGTACACTTTAGTTTTGTTAATTGTTGTTGGTGATTATTTGAAGACGTATTTTTAAATTTTTTAACAGGTCAATGGAAGAGAAAAGTACATATATATATCTTGAAAATATTGTCACTTTGTTAAGAGGCCCACGAAATTGCACCATTTTGGAAAAAATATAAGAAAAAAGTGTTTATATATCACAAAATATTGTCAATACATAGAACCAGATGCATTGAGCTGATATGAATCTCTCATATCCTTGAATCCATGATATTTATATTGCCACTTTGTTAAGAGGCCGGAAGGCACCTTAGGCAATGGTTGCACCATTCACCCAAAACTATAAGTTTCAAATGTGTAACTTGCATTAGTTGTATTGTATAGTTAATTGTATAATTTTATTTGTATTACATTATTATTTTACAAATTAATTTGAATATGTTTTACAAATTATATTAAGATTAGCGTTTATATTAAATATACAAATTTAATAGATGTTAAATTAGATGGCACAATTTTAAAAGCCTATTGTTACAACAGATTTAAATTCCCTATTGGCTTTCTTCAGTCACAATTATATGATTGTACATTAATCACAATTATATGGATGTACTCGTATTTAAGAACCAATGATTTCTCCTAAAACCAGTAAAGAAAGACGCTCAGATCTGACATTACACCAACCAAATCTTGGCAATTTTTACTGAACCGAACAGAAGTTGAACTGAATCTTAAGATTTTGTTGAGGTTCACCTAACTTAGATTTTAAGCTGAAATGAATCTTAAGATTTTAACTTACCACTTACCATAAGGGAAAGAAAATTGTAAAGACAATAACCCTAAGTAAACCCCCATTTCTCAATATATATATATATAGTCAAACTGAACTATCTTTAAAGTACAAATAAACTAAACCAATCTTTCCACCCAAAAAAATGTTTTAATTAATCTATTTGTATTATATATTTATAGATTTAGTAAAATATATTATTTAAAAATTTAATTTAATAGAAACCATATTATTGATTTGATTTGATTTAAAAGAAAATATATTATTTAATTTAATTTAATAGATAAGTTAGTTTTTGTTTTCAGGAAGATTTGGAGAAACCACAGTATTGACATTTTGAAGTTTATGTTTCAAATCCATATCAATATTTATCTTCACCATTTATAAACTGAGTAAAAAAGAAGAGAAGAGAGAAATACTGAAATTTACAGAACATGGAAAAACCTAAGAAGAGATTCATAGAGAAGACTTCCTAGGTTTTTCCACCTTTGATAGGTTTTAGTATTTATATTTTCTCTTCTTTTTCTTTTTTTACTAAACTTATAAATACTGAAATACTAAAGATAGATCCTAATATAGATTCTAAACATCTACGGCAAAATGTCAATATTGTGGTTTCTCCAAATCTTCCTGAAAACAATCCTTCCCACAGAAATTTTATTAATCAACAAAAATCTTATTGTTCAAGTTAGTTTTTGCTATATACAATACTGCGTCCACCGTTGTTTCTCCCAATCTTTCTGAAAACAATCTTTCCCACATAAATCTTATCAGAAATATTATTATTCAACAAAAATATTATTGTTCAAGTTAGTTTTTGCTATTGTTTTTGCTATATACAATACTCTGTCCTTTTTCTTTTCTTCCTTCCCATTGATCATCCTGACGTTCTTGTTTGAGTAGAAAACAATGAAGTATCCTCGGTTTATTCTACCATAAGGAGAGGAATCTCATACTTATATGTAGTTAAACCCTGAATTGATAGTGTAGAATTAAATTATTTTTTATTATTTAATTTGTATTGTATCTTCATAAGCCATGGAAGAACTGAAGTAGCTCTTATCCTGGTCGTTTCTGGAGCTGGAACGAGTTGACGCAAGGTTGCTTCACCTCCAAGAGATATTGGCAGCCAAACGAATACACAACGACATGTTGTCATGTCTATAGATCGATCTAAGTGGCCCAACACCAAGCTGGCTGGCAAGGACCTTAATGTGGAACCTTATTCGACCTTGCTTTGCGATTCCTCTTCTCATTCTCCTCTAGACCAATTTTGTTGGAATTCGATTCCAGCCCACCACTTCGACCTCCGACGAGAAATCGACCTGCACTGACCTCCAACTTCATATTCAAAGTTCAAGTGTTCGAATCTCTTGGAGTTGAACGATCAATCGTTTTGTCACCATAACGAGCAACAACTAAGTTCAGTCGAACAACAACAATTAGAGGAGCTGCAGCAGATCGAATCCCATCTCCTCGCCTCTCCTCCTTCCATTTGATAAATTGTGAAGCAAAGAGCAATGCAGAGAGAAAATAATAGAACAGTATATTGAAATGTATGAAGAAGTACTGAAGAAGTTAAGAAGTACAATGAAATGGGAGATGGTTGAGTTAAATAGGTTCAAGTAAGACAAAAATAGAAAGTACAACTGTCCAGTACCAGTGGCAGTGTACATTCAGACTATTGAGGTTACATTATATTTAACACTCCCTCTTAAACTCAACAGTTACAAGCATCATCACTGACTATGCCTAAGTGTTGTCTCTGAAAATCAAAAAATGACTTTCCTAGTGGCTTTGTAAAGATATCAACAAGCTAATCTCTAGAACCATAGAATTTTAGTGCGATATCACCATTATTGACTAGCTCGCGTATGAAATGAAAACGAGTGTCAATGTGTTTGCTCTTTTTTTGAAACACATGATTTTTAGATAAAGCAATTGCTGAAGTATTGTCATAGAATATAGGAGTTGGATCCTTTTCTGTATGTGACATATCTCTCAATAATCTTCTCAGCCATACAGCTTGACAAGAAGCTAAGGTAGCAGCAACATACTCTGCAGAAGATATTGAAACAATTGGTTGCTTCTTTTATGCCCATGAGATTAGGTTCGTGCCCAGTTGAAAAACATGTCCTCATGTGTTTTTCCTGTAATCTAGGTTGCCTGCAAAATCACTGTCAGTGTAAACAGAGAGTTGATTACTATCAAATTTAGTGTACCATAAACCAAAATGTAGTGTTCTTACTACATATCTCAAAATTCGTTTTGCCATTTTCAAGTGCGAATCTTTGTGTGATTCCATGAATCTGAAAACAAGGTTGGCTGCATACATAATGTCAGGCCTAGTTGTTGTAAGATGCAACAAGTTGCCTACTAAAATTTTGTATAAAGTAGAGTCCACTATAGGACCTTCATCATTCTTGTTCAATTTTGTTCCTAGTGGTATGGGGGTTTCTGCTGGATTGCATCCTTACATGCAAAATCTTTTGATGATGTATGTTGCATACTTTTGCTGACAGACAAAAATGCCTTTGGCTGATTGATGAACCTCAATCCCTAAAAAGTATTTCATTATGCCAAGATCTTTCATCTCAAATTCAGATTGCATGGCATGTTTAAAATCTGTTAACTCAAGATTTCTAGTATAGATCATTTCATCAACATATAGACATACAATCAAAATTTTGCCGTGCTGATCTGTTTTGGTGTAAAGAGTTGGCTCATTTTGAATTCTGCTGAAACCACTTTTGATCAGATAAGTGTCAATTCTACTGTACCAAGCTCTTGGAGCTTGCTTTAAGCCATACAAGGCTTTCTTCAACCGATATACTTTGGTTGGGTGCCCTTGGACTTCAAATCCAGGTGGTTGATCGAAATAAACCTCTTCTTCTAAAAAACCATTTAGGAATGATGACTTGACATCCATTTGGTATACTTGCCATTTGTGTTGTGCTACTATGGCCAATAGAGTTCTGACTGTGTCTAATCTTTCTACTGGAGCAAAAGTTTCACCATAATCAGTACTTGGTTGTTGAGAGAATCCTTGGACAACAAGTCTTGCCTTGTGTTTTTCAATCTGCCCTTTTTCATTTAGTTTAGTTTTGTAAACCCACTTGACATCAATACTCTTCTTGTGAATTGGTAAATCAACAAGATCCCATGTCTTGTTCTTTTCAATGGAGTCAATTTCTTGGTTCATGGCTTGAACCCAATGTGGCTCCTTAGCTGCTCCCTTAAAGGATGTAGGTTGACATGACATTAAAGCAAAAAGTTTGTGTTGCTCAAAGTCATCCAATTGCTGATGGATTTCTCTCAAACTTCGAGTTCTTTGATTCTGTGGTTCAGAGAATGATTCTCTGCTGGAAGTTGAGTTTTCATGAGAATGTTCAGTTTGTATTTGTACTTGCAATCTTGGAGGAATATTTTTAGGTACTTGTTGTTCTGAATTTTTTGTGTTTTCAGAACTTGGCAGCAATGGATTTTGAGTGTCCATGTGTTGATTTTCTGAATCATTCTAGAATTTATTTTCCAGAAATTGTACATCTCTACTGAGAATTAATTTCTTGGTGATTGGATTGTATAGCTTGTAATCTTTATATGTTTCACTATAGCCAGTGAAAATACATTTCTCACTTCTGTCATCAAGTTTCTTCCTTAATTCAGAAGGTATGTGAGTGTATGCTATGCATCCAAATGTCCTTAGATGCGCTACATTGAGCTTTGTCCCACTCCATGCTTCTTGGGGAACTTTCATATTTAGACTTGTGGTTGGTGATCTATTCAAGAGATAAACTGAGCATGCTACTGCTTCAGCCCAACAAGTATTTGACAAGTGTTTCTCTTTAAGAAGTGTTCTTGCCATATTCATTATTGTCTGAATTTTCCTTTCAGCCACTCCATTCTATTGTGGAGTATATCTGACTGTTGTTTGCATGATGATGCCTTGAGATTTGCAGAAATTTGCAAATTCTATGGAGTTGTATTCTCCTCCTCCATCTGACCTGATTGCTTTGATATATTTTCCACTCTGTTTTTCATCTTCTGCCTTGAATTCTTTGAATTTTGCAAAAGTTTCTGACTTGTGTCTGAGAAAATAGATCCATATTTTTCTGCTGAAATCATCAATAAACATTAGAAAGTAAAAACTACCACCTATTGACTCTGTTTGCATTGGTCCAAATAGGTCAGTGTGAACAAGTTCAAGATGTTGTTTGGCTTGATTGGAAGACTGTGGAAAACTAGTTCTCTTGTGTTTTCCAAGTATGCAAGATTCACATGGGGGAATTTTCTCTTTAAAGATAGGTAGACCTTTGACCATGGAATTTTTCTGAAGAAGACTTAGACTATGGAATGGTAGATTTCAAAACCTTGTATGCCAAACCATTGTTTCATTCATGGTTGATGCACTCTGTGCATAAGGTTGACTCAGATTTTCATTTCTGAGGGTAAGGGGAAACATCCTATTTGGAGTCATATGGATTTCAGAAATTAATTTTCTGTTGGGTTTTCTATCATAAATTTTGCAAGATGCTCCCTCAAAAAGTACACTATAGCCTTTTTCAATGAGTTGTCCTACACTTAGCAAATTATGTTTCAAATATGGAACATGATAGACATTGTTTATGTCCTTCTTTACATTCTGTTTAGTAAGAATAGGAACAGTTCCTTGTCCTTGAACTTTGACTAAGTAATCATTTTCAAGTGTAATATCAGATGAGATTTAAGAATCAATGCATGAAAGTAAATATTTGTTACCTGTCATGTGATTGCTGCATCCACTGTCCAACAACCATAGATCTTTAGGTTGTTCTTCAGTCTTGTGGCATGAGAGAAACATACCTCCTGAGTTTTCTCCTGTGTGATTTGACACATGTGCTCAGCCTGAGAGTTGATCTGCTTTCTTCTTCCTACATTTAGATTCATAGTGCCCATAATTTTTGCAGTAATAGCATTGTATGCTTGATTTCTCATTTGATCTTCTCCCTCTGCCTCTTTGAGGCTGAAAATTCTGATGTTGATTTTGTTGTTGTTGACTCTGACCTTGGAAATTTTGATTTGGATATTGTTGTTTGTTACCTCCACTGTAGTGAGGATTACTTTGATTTTTCCCTCTTCCTTGGTGACCTCTGCTTCTTCCTCTGCCTCTCCCTCTGCTGAAGGAGAATTGATTTTTGAAGGCATTGGAGATTGATTCATCTATGAGATGCAGTGTGGTCTCATGTGTCACCAGAGAACCAATTAATTCATCTATTGAAAATTTTGACAGATCCTTGGATTCAAGGATTGTTGTTACAACCATTTCGAATTTCTTTGGTAAGCTTCTGAGAATTTTCTCAACAATTCGTTGATCACTGATGGTTTCGCCAGTCAATCTGATCTGGTTCATGATTCCCATGACTCTGGTCATGAATTGATCCACATTTTCAGACTCTGTCATCCTTAAAGTCTCAAATTGTGTCATCAAGGTCTGCAGTCTAACTGTTTTGACCCTGTCATTTCCTTGGTAGGAAGATTTAAGGATGTCCCGGGCCTGTTTTGAAGTACCAACACCTGTGATTTTTGAAAAAATCAAATCATCTACAGAATTCTGAATCCAAAATTTCGCTTTGTTTTCATTGTTCCTCTGTGTTGCCTGAGCAATTTTCTGTGCATTTGTCATGGGAGAAAGGGCGGCTGGATCTGGTTCCACATATCCAAGATCCAATGGATCCCAACACTCTTGTGCTTGCAGGAACGATCTCATCTGAAGAGACCAAAAATCGTAATTCTTTCCCAGAAGAATTGGACCCTGAGTTGGTCCTAAATTGCTAAACGGTGCCATGATTTTTAAATTTAAAAAAAAAATTGCAGAAGTAGAGAGGAAAATTTCGTATTTACCTCCAATCGCTGAAACATCGATTTGTCGATGGTTGAAGGGAGCTTATCGGGCTTGAATTGGCCCTTAGTCTCCATGCAATGTGACCATGTGCCTTAATTTAAAACGTTATGGGTTTTCCCCATTTTTGCCTTTCAAAATGCCGAAACACGAAAAATTCGCCTTTGGACTTTTCAACGGTCCAGATTGTGCTACGATATGATGGTCCAGATCTTATCGGGATATCGTGAATCAGTATTTCAAGATTTCTGATGATGAGCTCTTCTGAATCCTCGATTCCCCGATCTCCGATTTACCGATGGTGATTTCCTTTTGGGAAATTTCCCGATTCCTTTGATCTCTGCCACGCATCCCAACAGATGGGCGGTTGTGATCTCTCCTCACGATTTCGCGATTGGATATGTCCCGGATGTTTCGTCTCCAGGATCTGCGAAACGCTGAATGCCGATGCATTGATTGACTCTCCCGATATCGTCCACGTGTCTCCTCAAGATGAATGTCTCCGATCATTTACGGGGTTTTCACCACAAAGAAACCTGATCTCTTGTCCTCAGGATTCACGATTTTCCGAATCCCGATATGCAGATGGCCCATTCTTTTCGGGACTTTTCCCGAGTCCTCGGATTTATGACATGCATCCCTTTACGATGGATGATCCTCGTTGTTTCACGATTTCGCGACTTGCGACTCCAAAAGTTCTGTCAACTTGAAACCCTAGATGCCGAAACACCGACGGTTTTCTTGATGTCCGCCACGTGTCCAAACAAGTGGATGGCTGAGCCTTTATCGCTATTTCGCGTATCACAATTTCACGAGTTTCAAATTCGTGTTACTACGGTCTTTCGAAACCGTGAACTCCGAAATGGCGATGTGACGATGCTTTGATATGTGGCCACCTGACCTCTGAGATGGACGGCTGTGATCTTATCGCGATATCGTGAATCACGATTTCATGAGTTTCATCGTGGAGTGTCTTTTGTCAACGAGACCTCAGATATCCCGAACTCCAAAATGTCGATGCAGTGATGGCCTAGATCTGCTGCCACCTATCCTTTGAGATGAACGACTCACACGTCCTCTCGAGATTTCGCAATATCACGTATCGAAGTTTTGGAGTGCAATCGTTTGCTCGTCCAACTCACGATTACCGATTTTGCGATGAGATAAGATCGACGGCTCACGATCTTTCTCGATCCAATGGTCCAGAATGACTCGTGATTTCGCGATTCGCGAATTCTCATGGCAGACTTCTGACCTTACACCTTGCGAGTCACGAAGTGCCGAGATCTCGCAACATGTTTCTGGATGGACGGTCCAGATGATGTCGAGATTTCGCGACTTCATAGGTCGAAATTTCTCTTGTGTGCTTCAAACGACTAAACATTGTGCACCTTCTTGCTGATCTAACAGTTGTCGGGCCTTTGCACAAGATTTGACGGCTGAAATGCTTTCTCCTTTTCTGCGCTCTCCTCGTCCCTTTTGAACTGGTTTCCTGCCTTGGATCCGTTCACAAGACGACTTTTATGGCCACAATGGTTGTTCCTTGCGTGTTTGACGCAATCTTTGCCGAATTTTATGGAATTTTCTCCTGCGAAAGAAAAAAATTGTGAATCTTTCAAAGATTTGAAAGAATTTCACGAATTCTTTGTCCGTTGCTATAATTTTTTACGGATTTGAAGAATTCCTGCAATTCTTTAAATGCTTCTTCTTTCTTTAACAATCTTCCACGAATTTGAACAAATGTGCGTGAAAACTTCACTATTTCTACCTTCTGCAGGAATCTTTAACGAAGTGAACGAATTCTTCGATTTCTCGCCTCCTGCAGCTCTTCTTTGTCAATCTTTGACGATTCTTGAAAAAATTACAAGAATCTTTAAAGTTTCTTCTTCTTCGGTCTCTGCTTCCTCGTTCTTTCGAGCGTAGTATTCTCTGTAACCTCTGCAATCTTCCTACGCTAATCTTTGAGCGTATGACGGTTTGCTTCCTCATGGAATTTTCCTTCGAGGATGTTTCGAGAGTATGACGAACAACTCTCCAATCCTTGTGAAAAATACTGTGTAAAATGCTTCTCGAGATTCGTGTAAGCTCTGCTCTATGAGGATTATGTTGTTCTTCGAACTGTGTGAAGAAGCTTACAGCTGAAGCTCTGAAACCATGATAAATTGTGAAGCAAAGAGAAATGCAGAGACAAAAGAATAGAACAATATATTGAAATGTATGAAGAAGTACTGAAGAAGTTAAGTACAATGCAATGGGAGATGGTTGAGCTAAATAGGCTCAAGCAAGAAAAAAATAGAAAGTACAACTGTCCAGTACAACTGGTAGTGTACAGTCAGACTGTTGAGGTTACATTATATTTAACACCATTTTTTGATGCACCCCAAAAGCCATGCCATCCCATCTGCCAGAGTCACCTGAGGTCGACCTTGAGGTGAGGCAGGGCGCCTTTCCCTAGAGAGATAAATTTTTGTAGGCCATCATGGAGACCGGACCACTGTTACAGACCCTAATCTTGACAAGCATGCTTCCTTAGTGGAGACACCCACCCCCAGCCCTGGATTGTGTGGATATCCCCAGAATATCTATGTCCTCATTGCCTAATTTTCCACTCCCCATCGATCCCCTGTGTGAAAAACTGGAAGTCAATCGGGGTTCGGGATTCGGCAATTGCAAAGGCCGGACACAAAAAACACAACGCAACAATAATTGTCGAATCGTGAAATGCGAATAAGTTGTGGGCCAAACACTTCGAGGCTTCGGGGTTTACAAGCATCCAAAGAAAAAAGGAAAATGCAACAACTAATCCCGAATCGCGAAATGCGAATAAGCTTTTGGGCCCACCAATTCAGTTCGGGGGTTTTGAGAATAAATAATTTTATGCACTTTTAACAAGTAAATTCTGAATGTTGAATATCTCGACTTTGGTTCAATATGCCTTTATATTAAAATCACTCATTTCGGGTTCGGAGTTTTGAAACTCAAGAACTCTGTGCACTCCAAATAATTACAACGCTTGTTTAAATTAAAAACAATATAAATAATCCAAAAAAAAACTTAATTCAATGAATAGAAAGTAGGAGATATGAATCAAACGAGTTTACGAACTCAAAAAAAAATCAACAGAGAAAACACCTCCGAATACAAAATAGCAACTTTTATTCAATGTGCTTTCACGATCAAACTCTTACAATCCATTTTAGGTATTTATACAAACAAAAATGCCCCTTCGATCTTATAAAAAATATTTAATTAAGCAGTAATGGTATCTCGTGGCCTGCAAAGGTTAAGGCCGCCACCGCTAACAAATCCACCGATGGTGTCTCAAGTCTTGAAAGGTCAAGCCACCGATTTATTGTTTTCACAAAGGCGATGAAATGATTACATCCTGACATATTCCCTCTTAATCATTTCAGAGAAAAACAAACTAAAAATATGTAAAACAAAATTGTTGTAAGCAATGTATCACAACTTGTAGACCCCAATATTTCTTCTATGGATTTTAAACAATTCATTTCCCAAAGGCTTCATAAATATGTCTGCAAATTGTTCTTCAGATATGCAGAACTGAACAAAAGTTTCTTTACCATTTACCAGCTCTCGAATGAAATGATACCTTGTATCAATGTGCTTACTCTGCTTGTGAAAAACATGATTTTTTGACAATGCAATGGTAGATTTATTGTCACAGACAATTTGGGTTTCATCATTCTGGTCATGAAAAAATTCATTCAAAACCCTTCTCATCCACACAGCTTGACATGCAGCTGCAACTATTGCAACATACTTCGCCCAAGTAGAGGATAGAGTCACAATGGGTTGGTTCTTTGATTCCCATGCCACTACTCCAGATCCAAGACTAAACACATACCCATATGTGCTCTTCCTATCATCAACTCAAAATAACTATTAGTATATCCGATCAACTCAAAGTTTAATATTGATGTGTATCAGATACCAAAGTCAGTTGTTCCAACAACATATCTCAGGATCCTCTTTATTTCTTTCCAGTGAGTACTCTTTGGACTCTCCATGAATCTCAAAATCAAGCTTATAGCAGACATGATATCAGGTATGGTTGTTGTTAAGTACATAAGGCTTCCAAACAACCTTTTATGCAGAGTTGGATCAACATATGGTATACTTGCTAAGTTTAATACCAGTTGCCATTGGTGTTGCAGCTGGCTTGCAATTCAACATTCTAAACCTTTTCAACACTTCATTTGCATAATTAGTTTGACAAATGAAAAAGACATCATCAGATTGATCCACTTCAATCCCAATAAAATACTTCATCAATCCTAAATCAATCATCTCAAACTCTTCTTTCATGGCATCTTTAAAATCATCTACAGATATATCTCCAGTAAAAATTAGGTCATCAACATACAAGCAGACAATCAAAATTTTACCTTCTTGGTTTACCTTTGTATACAGAGTTGGTTCACTTGGACTTCTGCTGAATCCAAAACTGATCAGGTATTCATCAATCCTTCTATACCAAACTATGGATGCTTTCTTCAATCCATATAAAGCCTTCCTTAACTTTTGATCTAAAAATGAAGAAGACTTGAAAAACTTGAATAATTAATTGCAAGTGAAATGTTATGTGTTTAAAGCAACATGATCAGTTTGCAACACATAAATTAAGGATTACTTATGCAAAATACACATAGACAATAGCATAAACATTGAACATAAACACATGTGCACAACAATTGATAAAGGAGTTCACCCCTCTTCTGGGCTACATCTCCTGGTCCAGCTTCCAATGGATCATTATTATTAATTGCTCAAAAAGTGCTCAAAAACATGTCTTACAATGTTCAAACTGTCAAACCAACTGTTCCAATGGCTTCCCAGCGTCCCAAAACCCCTGTCTGGGCTCTTTCGACACCTCAATCGGTCGAAAAATGAGAAAGATAGGCCTCTTGGAAGTCTCCTTCTCCAAGCTTGTTGTCTCTGGTTCTACAATTCACACCCCCTCTCCATGAACCTAGCTCACACGCTCTTTTAAGCGCAAAAACATAGCACCGGGTGCAACCGTGCCAACGGTGCAAACCGTAGGATGGTTAAGGGCGCGCCAGCCCCTAACCACCTCGACACCTGGGCATGTGGCGCATGGAACCTTGGGCTAGGAAAATGAGTGGTTAAACCGCCATAACCATTGGAACTCTCACGTGTTAAACCATTGGTTAAATAACAAAACCCACGGGTTATGTTTCAACCCCGCGCTAATACACAACGGTATATATATGTGAACATATTACAATATAGAAACTTTGGTTATATATCAGCGCCATTCGTTGGGCCTTACAACATGGTCATATATCGTTTCAAATAACCACGGGCTGGGGCTAAGCCCCGGCCCGACCCCTGCCCATTCATACATTGCAACGACTTTATAAAAAATGCTTTGAGTTATATGTTAAGTCACATGTCATGGGCGCATTGGTCGGATGGTTATATAAAGGTTTATATGTGGGGGGAGGTCCTAGGGTCGAACCCAACAGACTCCCATTACATTTTATATATCAATATAAACCAAACAATATGGGGGACATGTGGCGCCCATGGATTGGGCCACGTGTCCTCCTATCATTTGCCACCAACCGAACATGTGTCAACATCCTATTCGCCATCCAGCAACCAACAAAAACCTTCCACATCACCATCACACGGTCGTACGGCCCGTACAGTCCTTCCACGTCAGACCGTACAGACTATACGGACTGGTACAGTCAGCATCTAACAATTTTCCCTGTTTAGCTTGACGAACAGATCACAATATCTTCTCCATACGGACTCCATTTGAGAAAGTAAATATATCGACGAAATCAGGAAGATGAGACAGACACAATAGCATTGTTTTCGTCGCATTCTGAGCACTTTGAAAATTGAGCAAAATTTGATCCCCTGATCAACTTTTAAACTTTATCTCTATGCTTATCAATCTCATAACCCGAAGGTTGTCAAACATAAACCTCTTCTTCCAAATATTCATTCAAGAATGTAGACTTAACGTCCATATGATGCATGATCCATATATTCTGAGATGCAATAGCTAAGACCATTCTCACGGTGTCAATTCTTTCTACAAGAGCACATGTTTCATTGTAATCAATACCTGGTTGCTGACTAAACCCCTGAGCTACAAGTCTTGCTTTGTACTTTTCAACTTCACAGTCTCCATTCAGTTTAGTATTGTAAACCCACTTAACACCAATAATATTCTTACCTTTAGGTAAATCTACAAGATCCCAAGTGTTATTTCTTTCAATGGAATCAATCTCCTCATCCATTGCTTTTATCCAGACATCCTCTTTAGAAGCTTCATCAAAACTTATAGGATCACACGCCATTAATGAAAAATTTGAAATCAGATCTACTTCTTCATTCTAATCATACAATTCTCTTAACCTTCTATTATTTTGTCCCTTAAATCTGTTTCTTAATGAATCTAAAGTGGGATTTGATTCACTACTTACTTGTGAATATGATTGATGTCCACAATGTCCAGATGGCTCACCACGCTCATGAATTGTGGGCGTTCTAAATTGAGATGGGTTGAAATCTAGTGCTTGCCTTGTTGGATTTCTTATTGTAGGTGTATCTACATGTGGAACTATCTGTCCATCTCCTTCAGTTTGCTCAGCTCCATCATCATCTTCTCAGGTTAACACAACTCCCTATGAAATTGATTTGTCAATACTTCCATCCCAGACTTCATGTTCTTTAAATTGAACATCTATGTTGATTACATATTTATGGGTGATGGGATTGTAGAGTTTATATCCTGTAGACTCTTCATCGTATCCAACAAAGATACATCTCTCACTTATGTCATCCAACTTCCTCCTCATTTCTTTAGGTACATGCGCAAATGCAACACATCCAAAAAATATGAAATCAGAAACAGTGCAAGGCTTACAATCCCAAGCTTCCTGAGGTACATGACCCCTCACGGTCTTGGTCGGACTTCTATTCAAGATAAAAATAGAGCAAAGAACCACATCTCCCCAATATTCATTTGAAATATGCTTCTCTTTCAACATGCTTCGAGTCATATCCATGATGGTCCAATTCTTCCTTTCAACCACACCATTTTGTTGTAGAGTATATCGAGTAGTAAACTGCCTTTTAATTCCATGAATATTACAAAATTAAATGAATTCATTAAGTTTGTATTCACCTCCTCTATGATACCTTAAGATTTTAATGGTTTGACCACTCTCATTCTCAACCATAGATTTAAACCTCTTAAAACATCAAAGGCTTCAGATTTCTGTTTCAACAAATACAACCAAGTCTTCCTACTTAAATCATCAATGAAAGTCATAAAATAAACACAACCAGTTAAAGAAGGTGTTTGCATAGGTCCACATAAATCTGTGTGGACAATTTCCAATGGAGCTTTTGCTCTGTAGGAAACACCTGAAACAAATTTCTCTCTGTGATGTTTTCCAAGTATGCAGCTCTCACAAGAGCTTGCAGGTTGTTGAATACAAGGTAACCCCTTTACCATTTGTTTCTTTTGTAACAGATCTAAGCCACCAAAATGTAAATGACCATATATCAAATGCCATAACCAAGATTCATCTAAATTTCTAGCTTCATAAGAATTCAAAGAACCACTCAAATCATTTCTCATAACAATTGGAAACATTCTATTCTTGGTCATCTCTACTCTTGCAATCAATTGTTTGCTGGGTAATTTATCATAGATTGTACATACCTTGTTCTTGAAGAACACTCTATACTTTTTCTCCATCAGTTGTCCAACACTAATAAGATTTCATTTTAAACCAGGCACGAAATAAACATCAATAATATTTCTTCTTTGATTATTCTTAGTATAAACTGGAACTACACCTTTACCATTAACTGTAACCTTAGAGTCATTTCCCATTTTTACTTTAGACTGAATACTAGTATCAATACAAGAAAATAAATCATTATTACCAGTTATGTGGTTATTGCAACCACTATCCAAAAACCAAATCTCATTAGCACTTTCCTGAGTGACATTACAATTCAAGAACACAGGATTTTGATCATACTCAGACTCATTTGTAATATGTGCAGACTGCTTTCCAACATCTGCATGTTTCTTCAAACATTTGTTAGCAAAATGCCCAAGATTCTTATAATAATAACATTGTACCTTAGTTTTATCATACCTCCGATTTTCTTTCTKCCAGGGTTTGTTGTTGCTCCCTCTTAAATTAGGAGGATCCTRCTAGGACTTMTGCTYAGACTCTGATTCAGCTCTATTGTCCCTTTGACCAGAAAATCGAACTCCTCTACCACGAGTATGAAACCTTCCTCTTCCTCTGCCTCTGGTAACATGCAGTTGGGATTTGAAAGCATGCTCCAATGATCCTTCTTCATATCTAGATATTCTAGATTCATGAGCAACAAGAGAACSAGTTAATTCATCAATTTKCATTTCACTTAAATCTTTAAATTCCTCTATGGGTACAACTACARKTTCAAACTTCTTAGGTAAAMTTCTTATCACTTTMTCAATAAMTCTCTTATTCTTAACATCATCTCCATACTTTCTGAGCTAGTTCACAACACTCATCACTTGAGTCATGAAAGTATCAACACTTTCATTATCTTTCATCTTCATATTTTYGAAGTCCCTTCTTAAATTCTGCAACATAACTGTCTTCACCTTGGACACACCTTGATAAYAGGTTTCAAGAATATCCAAGCCATCTTCGAAGATGCAGCACTATAAATCTTTGTAAAAATGGATTCATTTAATCCTTGTTGTATTAATCCAAGATCCTTGTTATCCTTCTTCATGTTTTCCTTCAGCAAAACACAGTCATCATTGGAGAGAGCCAATTATGCTGCTACATCATCTGGCTCAGCATAACCATCAATAACATAGGTCCATAAATCCTAATAACGTAAAATCGTCCTCATTCGAATATACCAAGAGTCATATGACTTCTCACTTAGAATAGGAACATGAACTTAAGAAGAACTACTACTAGACACAACCATTTATATAAAATTTGAAAAAATCCCATGCAGGAAAAATAAGAGGTTAAAATTTTGGCACTAACAGGAACAATCTGCAATGAACTAAGCAATTGCAGGATGGACAGCTTGCTCTGATACCAGATGGAAAACCCAGAGGTCAATCAGGGTTCGGGATTCGGCGATTACAAAGGCTGGAAACAAAAAACACAACGCAACAATAAATGTCGAATCGTGAAATGCGAAAAAGTTGTGGGTCGAGCACTTCGGGGTTTTGGGGTTTACAAACACCCAACACAAAAAGTAAAATGCAACAACTAATCCTGAATCACGAAATGTGAATAAGCTTTGGGCCCACCAATTTATGTTCGGGGTTTTGAGACTAAAGAACTCCACACACTTTTAACAAGTAAACTTCGAATGTTGAATATCTTGACTTTGGTTCAATATGCCTTTATATTAAAATAACCCATTTCGGGTTCAGAGTTTTGAAACTCGAGAACTCCGTGCACTCTAAATAATTACAACATTTTTTTAAATTAAAAACAATATAGTGAATCCAAAAAAAAACTTAATTCAATGAACAACAAGTAGGAGATATGAATGAGACGAGTTTACGAACTCAAAAAAAACATCAACGGAGAAAACACCTTCGAATACAAAATAGCAACTTCTATTCAATGTGATTTCACGCTCAAACTCTTACAATCCATTTCAGGTATTTATACAAACAAAAACACCCCTTCGATCTTATAAAAAGATTTAATTAAGCGGTAATGGTATCTCATAGCCTACAAAGGTTAAGGCGGCCACTGCTAACAAATCCATCGATGGTGTCTAGAGTCTTGAAAGGTCAAGCCATCGATTTACCGTTTGCATAGAGGCGGTGAAATGATTACATCCTGACACCCTCGTACATCATGTGCCCTCTCCGCAAGGCCCCGCTGATTCTCTTCAGGTGAAGTCTATTGTCTCCTCTTCTTATCACAGCCTCTGCCTACATACCAGAATTAAAAAAACCCCAATTGTTGCACTTATCACTTCTCCTCAATCCAGCTTGGTAGTCGCATCAATCTCCTCCAAATTGTTGTTCGCCCCAATGCTTAACTAACTGGACTCTGCCATCACAAGAGGACCTAATTTAACGTTTGTCAAGATGCACTAAACAAGTTATAATAATCTATTTCATTAGGTTACGTCATTATTTCGTCAATCTAAACTATGGAAATTCATTAAATTTGTATGGGTAATGGATGATGTAGTCTTCCAATCAAGAAAACATACTAGTCTATTCGAAAATTGGTTAGGTCTCCTTCATCGAATATTGATTGGTCTCTTTCATTGAAGTGATATTTCGATAAACTAGAAAAGAAAGAAGTTTATATGTTCTAGATTTGTTATATAAACTCGAGTGTTTATATTATTATAAAAGCTTTCATTTTAGGTTGGAAGACATAAATTTCAGAATCTACACTTATAGGAATTATCAAACTTAAAAGTGGTTTATTTTTGTGAATGGAGTAGAAAAGCTAGAGTTGTGATCAAAGTTATGGTTACAACAAGTTATTTGTTTCATTCACTGATAATGTAATTAGTCACTATGGTTTTAATTGAATAATTTTAATTGAATGTTGATTTAATCTTAACTTTAATAGGTATGAGGGGTGTTAAAATTTTAATAGAAATGATTTTTTTTCCAATAATGAGTAGTGTAACATCCAATGTTTGTATTATGTAGAGGATACATGGTACTCTTGAAACCACAAAATTTCCACTTCTCTTGGTTTTGTACTTTTCTATAACATGTTCATCCATTGAGTTAGGCTCAATACAAGCACAAGTAATCAATCATAGATACAAAAGTAGACATCTACATACAAAAGGAGGAGAATCAACTCCTAACATAACCACATTAAATCAACATAATTACAAATAAATCATAACACTATCTTTATGGAAATTAATCACCTACTAACATTATCTTTATGGAAATTAATCATCTAACCATAGGCTCATTGTCACCTTTAATATTCCACAATAAAGTCACCCCTACAGTGAGGTTTCCTTTCACAAAGAACAATTTCCTAGAATTTGTAGCTTATTTACTCTTACAACTATCACAATCCACCAACTCTTATTCACTTTTACAACTATCACAATCCACCGACTTTTTTTTCCCATCAACCTACACCCCAAGGAATGAGATCTAGTTCTCTACCAAAGAGTCCCTTAGGATACCCGACTTCACTCCAACTCTAACATACACCAGCCAAAAAAATCTCATATATAAGAGAAAAATCGCTTGTGTACTCTTTGCATGTCCAAAACTATGGAATATATTCGCATACTAATAATACACCATGTGTTTCCTAAAAATTCCATGTATGTCTCTTGGAATGTAATCTCAAGGTTATAAAACTTAGGATAACATGAAAAAAATTACTTCAGCTCACAATATAAAAGAATATTATTTTTCTTTGACACCCTTCGCTCCGTAAGCCTCATTTCTTTCCATAATCATGCCCCCATGTTTTTGGCCTTCTTCATTTTCAACTTGTGATGTATTTTTTAATTATCCATCAATACATAATTTACATATTACATCATTGTTCAGGAGCCGGGGTAAAGCGAAAGAAGGGTTCAGAATGGAGGACGAGTAGGAGAAGCAAACACACGATGATTTTTCATGGTTAAATAAAAATCATACTTTTGATAACAGTGTGAATCTCATTTCCCGTGAAGCAATTAATCTTTCTACATAACATTAAATAAAAATTATGTTTTTCATACATTAATTTTTCATCAACATTTTTTTAGTAAAAGTGTTTTACTAAATTAATTAATCTTATTCATCTATATCATAAAACAAAAGAGATGCAAAACTAACATGTCTCTACCTTATATTGAGATATAAAAAACGACAATTGCAGGAAGAGACTTTATCTAAGTTACACTAGATATCATTTTGGATTAAGAGAAAATATAAGTGAAGTGAGGTAGGATATATAAATCAAAATAGCACACTCAAATGTATATCTGAGTGAGTTTTTGTAAAGAGTTTCTTTATGATAGAAGGGGTCAACGTTTACTTTATTACATTTTATATGGAATTAAATTTAGTTTTGAGTGTTTGTTTTAGAGACGAGGATAATTTTAAGGATGGAAATTTATATTAAAATGTAGAAATTGAGGATAATATTATTAATCTTTAATATGTAAAATATAAAATGTTTGGGGATAGTTTTGTAAAAATATTCGATTTTTTAAAAAAATTTATGGTAAAATAATTGTATTCTATGGAATTTGGGCCAATCATTTTTAGAAAAAAATGAAATTGACTAATTTTTTTTTAGAAAAACCATAACATTGATAAAATTTAATTCCTAAAATCATCTATACTTAAAAACCCTTTTCAAATCCTCAATTATATCATAATTTGTTAATTAATAAATAATCTAAAAAAATTATATCACAATTTCTTAATTAATGAATTAACTATGAATGTGATTTTCTCTTTTTAACATTAACATTAATCCAATTAACGATGAGTGTCTCCCTTTTAACATTAATATTAACCCAATTGCATGCCTTACTTTATTTTAAGTCGTATGCACTATGAATGTGAGTGTCTCTTTTTAAAATTAATATTCCTTTTTATTTTATTTAAGTCATGTATTGGTTTTGTAAAAAATCACATTTGATATTATCATGATATTATCAAATAAATATATGTTTATTTTTTTTTGAAGTTGAAGTTAATAATTATCATAGAATTGTAAAGTTAATAATTATCATTGTTATATATATATATATATATATATATATTATTTTTGTCATTTTCATGAATAGATTCTATCGTATATTAATTATATTTTTATTATTAAAAAATGGTGCATCATGATGGATAGGTATTTTATCTTTATTATTCAAGAATGTTGAATTATTAGAAAATATTTTAATAAATTATTTTATTTTTTTCATTTTCATGAATAGATATTCTATCGCATATCAATTACATTTTTATTATTAAAAAATGGTGTATTATGAATAGGTATTTTATCTTTATTATTCAATAATGTTGATTTATTAGAAAATATTTTAAGAAATTATTAAAAAACATATGTACAAGTGAATTTGACCATTAAATTTAAAATAAAATTTTACAAACTTAAAAAAAAATAATCAAGCTTTTAAAAGAAAATTTCTGCAAACTTAATCCTTCCACTTACCTCATGCTTATACACCATATGACCTCATGTGAATATCACTCATGCTTATGCTCCATATGACCTCATGTGAATATCACTTCATGTTTATACTTCATATGAAAAAAAAATGAATTTTACCTCTTAATGAATTTTAAAATCCACTTACCTCATGTTTGCACAAAAAGAATATGTCAATATGTATTCAATTTGTTTGCATCCATCTAGCCCGATAATCTAGCTCCATTTGGTTTGCATGCATCACAATGGTGACCTAGGTTCGATCCATGTTTGTGCTTACTTATTCTCATGGAGGTTTCAAGGGAGATGTTGATGGATTTGGATATGGATCTGTGGACTATGGAATGTTTGGGTATGGATACCTGTTTGGGTTTGTGGTGTTTCTTCAATTTGAACAAGAATTGATTCATATGTTTTCTTTACTAGTTATGCTACTAGGTCTTGAAGTAGCAATTATATTGTTCATATAGTTTAATTGGTAACAATATTTTTGATAATTGGATTTCATATTCACCCTTAAATATAAGTAGTAATTGTTCAATGAATCTTCTCACTTTTAAACTTATGATGCATTCTAGTTCTTAGAAAATCTAAAACCTAAATTAAAAATATGTTTTAAGTCCTCGTGGTGGATTTTGACATACTAATATATAGAGTTATGATGCATAGACAAACTATTAGGTCCTAATGTGATTGGTATTTTCCTTTGATATTATTTTTCATTATATATGTTTTAGTAATCATTTAAAATATAAACACTAAAAGCATGGAGACAAGAATATTGGAAATGCTAGACACAATTTGAAGTTTCATAAAGTATACTACATATAAACAATAAAAACATGGGAAAAAACTTTATCCAATATCTTATTTTTATTTCCTTATAGGTAGCTAAAGTCATAATAAAAAAATATCCAATCTTTGCATGCAATTCTCCTTTTTCATGCACTGCAATTTTCTTATTTGTGAATTAGGTAATGCACATGTCAAACTTTAGGGATATCGATTTGAAATAAAATTTGTAAATGAATAAAACATACAAGATATTAAAAATAAAGTTTAATGTATCTTTAAAACAACAAATATAAATATGGTAACTAATTCTTTATAGTTCATGGGTTTGATGGTAACTAATTCTCTATAGTTCAGGGGTTTGAAGTTTTAAAGTACATGTTTTTGGCCATGTGAAATATGAGCTTTAATCAAAATGAAATGTAAGTTTTTATGTTGATGTTACTTTGTTCAAATATGATTTCATATTTCAATGAATTCAAGAAAGTGAATTGAATATCTTTATTTATCAGTGGATAAATTTGAGTTGGTATAGAGGTACTTGAGAATCCTATCACAATAAGATATTTCAATTGCTTGACCCCCTTTAGTACACATTTTTTCCTTATAACAAGATACATATTTTTTCTTATTAGCACTTTCTAAAAATGTAATGCAGAAAGTAACAAGACAATGGAAAACACAATTGCATTGTTATGTTTTGAATGAGGAATTTTTTGAAAAAAAATCATTATTCAAATAAAACAATTGCATATCTAGCACCTAACCATCCAATGAGTCTTGGGATGGTATTTACCTTCCGGCTAGATAGATTGGTGATGTTTCTATTAAATGGTTGAAAGGTATTCCTCCCTTCAGCTCCATAATATCATAAATAAAGACCTATTGAAATACATGCTAATGATTCTTGAATGTTGTTTTTGCAATAGTGGGTCCAAGCTTGTGCGACCCTCCTACATAGCTAGGAAATGGAAATGACATTGTAAGTTCATGTTAGGGTGAAGGATGAAAGGACTAATAACAAGGAGTAAGGAATGAATGTAGGGACCTGTTGAACATGCTTGAAGGGGTAAATATTTATGTCACTTTATTAGGAGGTGAACTAAGACTTGCAAAATTTGGGCCCTCATGGAATTGGAGCAACTATAGTTGATGTAAAGAATTTAGGTTCGATGGAATTAAATCTAGTAACCTGATGATGCACAGAAGGAAGTAGAAGTGGGAATAGATGGAGTGGGAGAAGTATAAAGGAGTAAAATGGAAGAAAGAGAAACAAAGGGCACAAATAGAAAAGGTGGGTCCTGGCAAGAAAAACATAGGGTTTTTCCAAGGGAAAATTTTAGGGGCTAAATCTTGCCCATGGGCTAATTTTCCACTATTTTTCCCGAAAAAAGATTCACCAATTTCCATTTTTCAAAAATTGAATTGCCTAAATTCTATAGGATAAAATTATTTTAGCTCAAAAATTGCCAAAAAGTTATGGAAATTATATAAAATCCTTAGAAATTTGAATATTTTTACAAAAATATCCCCAAACATTTTACACTTTGCATATTAAGGGCTAGCAATATTCACCAAGGTGTCTACATTTTAAAATAAATTTCCATATTTGAAATTATCCTTAGTTGTGGCAAGAGCAACAAAAGACACACAAAAACTTAGGGAAGTCATTGCCACATTGAAGGATACATTGTCGAAGAACGATTTTTACATGGGATTTAATATATGTTTAAATGTGGAACATTTAATGTTGGAAATCAATATTAACTTAGATGCCCAACATTAATCCACCTCTAAGAAAATAAATATGAAGTTGTCTAAGTTTAT
>ML796992.1:0-23737 GCA_009831015.1 Picea engelmannii
TTCCCGTGAGGGCTTTCACCATAAGGGGACCACTTTGGAGTTCATCCATTTGTTTACCTTTGCATCGATTGGTTTCCACTTGGACATGTAACATTCTCATCAAGGGAATCATATCAATCAATTACTTGACATCAACCAATGACGTCAATCAAACCAAACCATTTACATCAATGACATATGATCCAACAATCTCCCAAGTAATCAAACCATTGGCATCAATGACAAACCATTGGCATCAATGACAACATGATCCAACAGCGATCATATCATGAATTCAATGCTTGACGTTGAGGAGCTTCTTTATCAGGTGGTGTACGAAGACGCTGGACAGACTGCCCATGCAGTCGTTCGTCAGATGAAATCTCTATCAGGATGGGCTGTCAGTCTGCCTCTACGCTTAGTCCTCTCCTAGCCTTCTATTTATGGAAGAAGACAACGTTCAACCACCATCAACTACCACAATAACTACTTCCTTGGGATTGGGAATGGCCTCACCATATGGTATCCCAGCCTCCGTTTCTTCGCCACCTAGTGCTTCCACCTCAATGCCTCTCGTCTTACCTTCATCCATGTCCTCCATAGGGGTCCCCTCATAGCAATACGACATCAAACACCCGATCCATAGGTCCTTTAATTCCTCCCCACGGACTTCTGCACTTAACCGTGGTTACCCCCAACTCACTATCGGGGTTTCGGGGTTCTTGCTGTCGAGAGTTCCTGCTCTCCAATCCCCGATTTGTGATGAGATCCTTTCACGCGCGAGCCCTCCTGCGCTTAACTCCTGTTGCATATGGCCATGCCTCCGCGACTGTGGCCTCATCCTCCTATCAGAGTTTCGGCACTTGCGATGTCACGATTCACAAGTTTTCCAGACTCGCGAATCTTCGATCCCCGATGGCTCCTTCCGTGCTAGCCCTCCGACTAGACCCTGGTCCAAATGACCGCTACCATATGCCCACATCCATATAGCTTTCCATCGGGGTTTCGGGGTTTGCGACGTCAATGTGCACGCATCCTCCAGACTCGCGATTCTCCGATCCCCGATGGCTCATGGCCATTGACCTGTCAACGGTCCCTTCCCCGTCGCGAAAGCCTACCACCTGTCCTCCGTCGACTTCCGTGGCCCCATACTCTTGGTGTTGGGATATCGCGTATCGCGATATCGCAGCGTTTGATACAATGGTTCCCTCGCCTCCAAGAACCCCGATTTTTCGATGAGCTTGACCTCCGCCCAGTTGACAATTGGCTCCTGCACTATGGTGCTCCTCTCGGTCCCACCATGACTGACAGTTGTTCCCCACTGATCGGGGCTTCGCGGATCGCAATTTTGAAGTGCACGAATCACTCGTCCCCGGGATCCCCGATATCCCGATGGCTTCAACTCCGATGGATGATTCCCTGTCGGGACCCTCCCCGATAACGCTGATCTCCTGCCACGCATCCTTTCCAGATGGACAGTCCCTATTAACTCTCGGGAATTCGAGAATTTTGTTGGCTTGTTTCTATTTCTTGTCCCGAGACAAGAAATATCGCTAACATATTGAATATTCTATTTCGATCCTACGCTACCACTGCGTCCTCAATTCTTCAATAGATTAGATTTGAGATTTAATTTTCTCTTTGGTCCCTTTCCTTTATCGAACATTGGGTAGGTGCTAATATTTTGGCCCCTTTTCCCATAGGTCTAAACGATGTGACCAATAGCTATATAAAAAACGCGTAAAGGCTTGTTATGTAACCTATCCCAAAGGCACTTCTATTATTTGTCAAGTGACCATACCCTATAACCAGGGGTTATCCAAGATTTTAACTTATCACATATTCATATTCTCCATATGACCTCGACCTGTGATCAAGAGAAAATACATACAAGGCTTATTTTGGCATTTAAACAAATCCATAGTTCGTATTTAATCAATCGTTGAATGGACAATCCACATGAATTTCACATTTGAAACATGGACTTGAATTATTCCCAAGCCAAAACACGATAAAGCTTAACACCGACACGTGGAATTTTAAATTTTGCATAATATTACTTTCGTGTTCTCCCTTTGTAACTAACGTTCATGCTATTTAAAACGTGAAATCATTTCGGGCCATTTGATCATGCTTCAATTCTGATCCAACGATCAACGATCAATCATCGTCGTTCACTATCGATCCATAGATATGACGATTCCTGAGACTTTTGTCCATTGATCTAATGATCACAATGTGATTCCTGGTGATTTCTTTCATTTTTATCACACCTATAAGGATAATCAGAGCATCAATCCTTACAATAAAAAGAGGAAATAAAATCTTAGGTAGATTAGGATCATGTCTCTTTTGATCCCTGTATTTATTTTATGTATTCATCATTCCATCTTCGTCGTTGTTTATCCACCTTCTTGGAGGCAATTCTCATAGAGGGTCTTATATGCCCTAAGAGAAGATCTTTCTTTCGTCCACTTTAAGAATGGATGACAGTGATCTGTAAACGTCACTCTTCATAATATCTTCGACAACAAAATTCTTAAAGAACTAAGCAATGAAGGATATGTGAATCGTCTCCCTTGTTGATATTTTTATACCAAACCCTTGACACCTACTGTATTTTATTGAATCACCAGACTTGATCCATTCTTCTTGCATTCACAGTACATAGTGATAATTTATTGTAGGTTCCATTGTAAATTTATTCCAATGATATCTTCAAGGATGAACAACATACTTTTGCTGGGACACTTTTCATTTCTAGACTTTTAATAAACCCTGTCTTATTAATTCCTCCATTTGTGACTTGTATTGATCCATATTGGATTAGCCATTTATAATGATGACCATATTAACTCTCTTTGACATCAATGCCAACTTCATAACACCATGTTCAACATTTACCATATTAACCCTCTTTGAAATCAATTCCAACATCATAACACCATGTCCAACATTCTCCCCCTTTGGCATTGACGGCAACAGAGTAAAAACCCCTTTTTAATCTTAACTGGGTTTCACTGCTTATTCCCCCCCTTTGACAACAATGAAAAAAGGGATATGTCTTTGCTCCCCCTAATGTTATACACTCCCTGTCCATGTACTCCTTTTCTGATGAAGCTTGTGCAATTTAATTAGATGTTAGGACAAAAATTGACATTTCCAAAAAAAATTGTCCCCCGCCAAAATTATACAAGCCTCGCTAGCCTTAAATCCTTGTGTCATTTCACATAATACTTTCACTGCTGCAAACCTCCAAGTCTTTCACCATTTTTTTAAAAATCTCAAATCCTTGCATCAAAGTTTCTCAAAGTCTCCTATAATCTCAAACTATCGATGCGGTGAAGTCCCATAATTCTTTGGTTTCTTCCCGTATGTTCAAAAATGCAAAAGTTTCCCTTGTTATATGAAACAAAGCAAATATGTTTTGAAAAATACATATAATAATTAAAATAAATATAAAATAATACTATTTTAAAACTATTTTTATAGTTTTAAAATAATGTTTTATATTTGTTTTTATTTAAAGTTTGCTTATAATAATTAAATTAAATATAAAATAATAATATTTTAAAACTATTTTTTATAGTTTTAAAATAATGTTTTTTATTTGTTTTTATTTAAAGTTTGATTGTTTCAAAATTTAATAGTTTTAAAATAACGTTTTATATTTGTTTTTATTTAAAGTTTGATTGTTTAAAAATTTAATATTTCTAAAATAGTGTTTTATATTTCTTTTTATTTAAAGTTGGCTTATAATAATTAAAATAAATATAAAATAATATTATTTTAAAACTATTTTTTATAGTTTTAAAATAATGTTTAATATTTGTTTTTATTTAAAAATTTAAAAATAATGTTTTATATTTTTTTATTTAAAAAGGTAGGAGAAATATTAGAAAAAATATAATACCTTTTATAGTTTTAAAATAATGTTTTATATTTATTTTTATTTAAAGTTTGCTTGTTTAAAAATTTGAAAATAATGTTTTATATTTGTTTTTATTTAAAGTTTGTTTGTTTAAAAATTTGGAGTGAATACATGTTATGACTCATTAAGTCAAGCACTCGAGACCAAAACCCAAGCATATACCAACCGTTACACAAGAAAACAAATATAAAATAATATTATTTTAAAACTATTTTTTATAGTTTTAAAATAATGTTTTATATTTGTTTTTATTTAAAGTTTGCTTGTTTAAAAATTTGGAGTATTATTTTAAAACTATTTTTTATAGTTTTAAAATAATGTTTTATATTTGTTTTTATTTAAAGCAAATTTGTTTTTATTTAAAGTTTGCTTGTTTAAAAATTTGGAGCACTTAAGACCAAGAGCCAAGCATATACCAACAATACACAGAAAACAAATATAAAATAATGTTATTTTTCACTAGAGACCAAGAGCCAAGCATATACCAACCAATATACAAGAAAACAAACATAAAATAATATTATTTTAAAACTATTTTTTATAGTTTTAAAATAATATTTTATATTTGTTTTTATTTAAAATTATATAAAATATATTATTTTAAAATTATTTTTTATAATTTTAAAATAATATTTTATATTTATTTTTATTTAAAATTTAATTATTTAAAAATTTGGAAATATAAAAAAAAATTAAAAATAATGTTTTGTATTTATTTTTATTTAAAATTTGCTTGTTTAAAAAATACATGTTATGACTTATTAAGTCAAGCACTCTAGACCAGGAGCCAAGCATATACCAACCAATACACAAGAAAACAAATATAAAATAATATTTTTTTGCACTCGAGACCAAGAGCCAAGCATATATCAACCAATACACAAGAAAACAAATATAAAATAATGTTATTTTAAAATTATTTTTTATAGTTTTAAAATAATTTTTATATATTTTTTATTGTTTAAAAATTTGGAAATAATGTTTTATATTTGTTTTTATTATATACTAACTAATACACAAGAAAACAAATATAAATCAATATTATTTTGCATTCGAGACAAAAAACAAAAAGCAGATTCACTGCTATTCTATTGAGAATCAAGTGAAACTTTCAAAAATACATGAGATGGTTACATTGAGCATTGATATTGTTATTACATATAGTTGTCAAGGGTAACAGGGTATCCAGGTCCGTGGCCTGCATAGGAAGTGTCCGACTGTAGCATGCAGAACAACTCATTTTGGGCTTAAAATACAAACAGGCGGGCTCAGTTGTGCGACAACGGAAATCCATAAGGTGAATCAATCGATGACATGATTTATTTCGGAAGGTAAAAAGTTGCACGAAGTATAACACCAAAGAAAAAATTAAATCTGGGTCGTAGATCTCATGAGGAGAAAACAATAGTGGAAAATTAGCACGAAAGTCGGGAGTTCAGAATCTTGTTAAAGTTGTTCATCAAAAGGTCCAAACTCCCGAAACCCGAAATCAGCATGAGTCATCTGATTCAGAAGGACACGTGGCAGCTGATAAGCCAAATCGTGATTTCGTGAGTCGGAGGTTTCAGCATGGTGCAAGGCACAAGTTCCCGAAACACGAAATCGTGATGCTCCCAGGAGTTGGGCCCATGGTCACAGCCCGAGGCCACATGGAAAATGGGTCCAAGAGGAAAGGTTGGTGCCCATAGCATAGAGCCGACCAAGGTGGAGGTCCGAGGAAGAAATTGCAACCATCGAATGAAAAGCAGATCTAGTCATCCATCTGAGTCAGTTGATTTCATAAATTGGGTATCGAGACATTGTAGTCATGCGATGTGAAAACTCTCAAAACGTGAAATCGTTATGTGCCCAGGAGTTGAGCCCATGGTCATGGCACGAGGTCGTATGCAGGAAAAAATGCGAGGCTCATGTGAGCTGCACCAAAGGATGAAGACGCCTGTGTTAGTCACAGAGTGAGGTTATCGTGGTTTGAAGGCATCGGGTTGACTCGAAGAACCGCTAGCAGTGCATAACAACTCCTTGAGCATTCAAGCCTCGTCCTGATCCCTATGAAGCAATTAATGAAAGCAGGGGGAGGTGGTTGAAACCTTGCCTCACCCCATAAATGGAAATCATGGAGGAGCCGACCATGGAAAATAGAGTTGTCATCCCCTGGTACCCCTATGAGTGGTTTTTCTACAAGCCCATATTGATCTGAGCTTGCGTTTGACAAAAGAAGATGCAGACGCCAAGCCTTGAACGCAGGGCCATGGAAGCTCGAGCATGCCTCCGTTGTTGTTTATGAAGTTTTTGAGTATATGTATGGAGTTCTGTTATTTTGTAAAGGGTCTTTGGTGGAGCAGAGCTCTCAATCTATAATTTTATTCTGCCAGAGCTTTTCTCTAGTTATGTAATCTACTTGAGACTTTCATGTTAATAGAAGTCAACTTCCCTCTTTCCATTTTGTCTGTAAAACTTGTTTAAAACACTCAGGCATGGATGATCTAGTCAAGGATCATTATATTGCTGTAATGGATGTTTGATTATAGTGGTAACGTGGTCAGTTTTATTCATTTCCTCATGTATCTGTTTCCTTCTCACATTGAATGGCTCGAGCATGGAGGATCCAGTCGAGTTATTGTAGTTGCAGGATGATGGAGGTTTGATCATGTTGCAACTGTAATTGTGTGCCTAGTAGACATATTTCAGTGTCTGAACTTGAGCTCAAGAGTTCTCTTGAGGTTGAGTTTTCCTCCTCTGAGTTGTTGGAAGGCCTGATGCCCAGAGCAGTCTCATTCACCTTTCTCCTAAGTCTTCCCTCTGCTCTCGCTTTAATTCAATTTACTAACTGAAGCTAATGTCGCCCTCACCTCCATGTGCATTTCTTGTCTAGTTCTGTATTGAACACCATTCAAATTCTGAGTCTACACCCATTTGACCTCTTTAGAAACCAACCTGTGACATAAAAAATATGATGGGTACTGGGCTTACCGTCTTCACAATCGGAGTGTGACTTCCGGTGCTAACATTTCTAGCATCGTTGCTGAGGATGAATTGAAGGTTTTCCCTGGGTAGAACGACAACGAGCTTCTGATTCTGAAGGTGCATTAGATATCAGAACCATTGAAGATTGCATTTGAACCTGGTGACTTTACTGAGGCGACTCCACTATCTCAACTCCACTATTTCAGTGTGGATGCTTCGGCTACACCTGGAGCCCCTTGGGACACAACGATCAGATATGGTCTTTGATGGTGAACAAATACCAGACACACTCATTCTGCATATCATTCACCAGGCGACTCCATGGTTGAAGGATCTATTGGAGACTCCACTGGTTCGAAATGGACAAAATCTTGGCTCGGAGGTTTTCTCCTTTCAATTTTTTCACTGTTCCTGGTTTTCCTAACGTTGTCCCTAATGTCGATGAATGGGGTGATTATTTGCCCATATTTAGAGAACGTAAAGAGGACAACCCCGCTCGGCATCTCCATGAGTTTCATGAACTCATGCATCAGTGGGAGATACATCATGAGGATGTTTTAATGAATATGTTCATGTTCTCATTTGAAGGGGATTTCCATGAGTGGTATCGATCCTTTCCCCCTACTAGCATCTCCTCCCTGGAACAGTTTCATGCAGCCTTTAACAAGCATTGTCAAAGGTATTATTCCTCTGAGTTAATCTGTCATAATTGTTGTGAGGAATGTGAAGGCCATGATCAAGATATGGCTGTGTCTAATGAAGGCTATGAGGATGAAGACCATGAGGAGGAGGAAGATGCTTTGGGTAGGCTGATGGAGTTGGTAAAATCACTCTCTGCCAAAATAGAAAGGTTCAAAATTGAGGAAAGCACAAAGGATTTTCTAGTCCTTGAAGAAGATGTTCTTGGCAGCTCTATTGAGAATGATGATGAAGATTTCATAGTTGTAGAGGCCTTTCATTCTAGTCCTGATGTGACTGTTGTTTCAATGTTTGATGAATATTCAGATGAGGAGCAGCAGATACCTACATCACAATTTGCTGACCTGGGGAGTGGCCCACCTGTATATGATAGCTACAAATCAAATTCTAAGCTGGAAATGCAGGTTTTCCAAGAACATACGGAAAAGTCTTATCCTCTATTCATTAAAGAAAAATATTATGAGGAGATTAGCCATCCTGAGCAGCATGATGAAGAGCAGAGCTTTCCCACGGTTCCTGTTTATGATGATTATGAATCCGATCCTTGGGAGAGCTATGAAGAAGAAAAGGAACAACAGAAGGGGTAGTTTATCTCCTATCGAGAGCCTGTAAGTGAGCAACCATCATCTGATGTCAGTCAACCTACATCAGCCTCTCACCCACCCTAGCTTTCCAAAGAAATACAACAACGTGTGAGAAATGGTGTAGCAGAGAAGGCCATCTGTTATAAATTTTCTGGAGTTTTCCGCTTGTCCTATGAGCTTGTGAAGGAATACATGGAGTTGTATTTCCTTCATGTTTTGAAGCCGTCCAACTTTATCCTGACCTCATCATTAGGAGGAAAGCTGAAGAATGTAACCGTTCTTCTGTCATGGTTGCATTATCTGCTATTGATCACTAACAAAATAAAGGGGCTTCCAGTTAGGAAGTTACTTGAATGGCTATGGTGGAATTTTTCTTTCACCTAGCACTGTGTAAAAATTCATTAGTTTAGGACTATACATAAATAAGCTCCTCGGAGCATGTGTGTTCATTTTTGGTTTTTTACTTATCATCCTGTATTTTTTAGTAGGATGTTTTGAGCTCGACTCTATAGCCCAATGCTTAAGGCGACTGGAACTACTTGTTCTTGGCAGCTCACAGGGAGCATGCCATCCCCTGTGGAGCCAAATGTTATCACATATAGTTGTCAAGGGAAGCAGGGTATCCAAATCCGTGACCTGCATAGGAAGTGTCCGAGTGCAACATGTAGAACAACTCATTTCGGGCTTAAAATACAAACAAGCGGGCTCAGTTGTGCGACGACGAAAATCCATAAGGAGAATCAATTAACGACATGCTTTCTTTCGAAAGGTCAAAATTTACGCGAAGTCTAGCACCAGAACAAAGATTAAATCTGGGTCATAGATATCATGAGGAGAAATCAACGGTGGAAAATTAGCGCGGGAGTCAGGAGTTCAGAATGTTTTTAAAGTTGTTCATCAAAAGGTTCGAACTCCCGAAACCCAAAATCAACAAGAGTCGTCTGATTCAAAAGGACACGTGGCAACTGATAAGTGAAATCACGATTTCGCAAGTCGAAGGTTTCAGCATAGAGCAAGGTGCAAGTTCCCAAAATGCGAAATCGCGATGTGCCCAGGAGTTGGGCCTGTGGTCACAGCCCGAGGCCACATGGAAAATGGGTCTAGGAGGAAAGGTTGGTGCCCATAGTGTAGAGCCAACCAAGGTGGAGTTTCGAGGAAGAAATCGCAACCATCGAATGAAAAGCAGATCTAGTCGTCCACCTGAGTCAGTTGATTTCGTAAATCGGGTATCGGGAGATTGTAGTCATGCGATGTGAAAACTCTCGAAACGTGAAATCCTGATGCGCCCAAGAGTTGAGCCCATGGTCATGGCATGAGGTCGCATGTAGGAAAAAATGTGGGGCTCATGTGAGCTGCGCCAAAGGATGAAGGCGCCTGTGTTAGTCACAGAGTGAGGTTATCGTGGTTTGAAGGCATCGGGTTGACTCGAAGAACTGCTAGCAGCGCATAACAATTCCTTGAGTGTTCAAGCCTCGTCCTAATCCCTATGAAGCAATTAATGAAAGCAGGGGGAGGTGGTTGAAACCTCGCCTCACCCCATAAATGGAAAGCATGGAGGAGTCGACCATGGAAAATAGAGTTGTCAGCCTATGGTACCCTTGCGAGTGGTTTTTCTACAAGCCCATACTGATTTGAGCTTGCGTCTGACAGAAGAAGATGCAGATGCCAAGCCTTGAATGCAGCGCCATGGAAGCTCGAGCGCGCCTTTGTTGTTGTTTACGAAGTTTTTGAGTATATGTGTGGAGTTATGTTATTTTGTAAAGGGTCTTTGGTGGAGCAGAGATCCCAATCTGTAATTTTATTCTGCCAGAGTTGTTCTCTGGTTATGTAATTGACCTGAGACTTTCATGTTAATAGAAATCAACTTCCCTCTTTCCATTTTGTCTATAAAAGATGTTTAAAACACTTGGGCATGGATGATCCAGTCGAGGATCATTATACTGCTGTAATGGAGGTTTGATTATAGCAGTAACATGGTCAGTTTTATTCATTTCCCTGTGTATCTATTTCCTTCTCACATTGAATGGCTCGGGCATGGAGGATCCAGTCGAGCTGTTGCAGTTGCAGAATGATGGAGGTTTGATCATGCTACAGCTGTAACTGTGTCCCTAGTAGACATATTTTAGTGTCTGAACTTGAGCTCAAGAGTTCTCTTGAGGTTGAGTTTTCATCCTCTGAGCTGCTGGAAGGTCTGATGCCCAGAGCAGTCTCATTCACCTTTCTCCTAAGTCTTTCATCTTCTCTCTCTTTAATTCAATTTACCGACTGAAGTTAATGTGGCCCTCACCTCCCTGTGCATTTCCTGTCCAATTCTGTGTTGAACACCATTAAGATTCTGAGTCTGCGCCCATTTGACCTCTTTAAAAACCAACTTGTGACATAAAAACTCTGATGGGTACTGAGCTTACCCTCTTTGCAATCGGAGAGTGACTTCCGGTGCTAACAGATTCTATAAATCTCTTTTCAGGCTTATGAAACTAATAGTTAAAACAATGGAAGTCTATCTACATGGATAACTATTACTTACCCTCAAATTCCTCAAAAAAGAGCCAAGCATATATCAACCAATACACAAGAAAACAAATATAAAATAATATTAATACACAAGAAAACAAATATAAAATAATATTATTTTAAAACTATGTGCTAACAAATTCTATATATCTCTTTTCAGACTTATGAAACTCATAGCCAAGTTCCTCCTATATAGATCCTATATATCTCTATATAAGATAACTATTACTTGCACAAGTTCCTCCTCAAAAAAGAGCCAAGCATATATCAACCAACCAATACACAAGAAAACAAATATAAAATAATATTATTTTATTTTATATTTGTTTTTATTTTAAAAATTTGGAAATAATGTTTTATATTTGTTTTTATTTAAAGTTTGATAGTTTAAAAATTTGGAAATAATGTTTTATATTTAAAAGAGCCAAGCATATATCAACCAACCAATACACAAAAAAAACAAATAATATTATTTTATATTTATTTTTATTTTAAAAATTTGGAAATAATGTTTTATATTTGTTTTTATTTAAAGTTTGATAGTTTAAAAATTTGGAAATAATGTTTTATATTTAAAATTTGCTAGTTTAAAACTTTGAAAATAATGTTTTATATTTACAGATTGATTGTTTAAAAATTTGGGGTGAATACATGTTATGACTTATAACACATGTATCAAAAACATGAAAAACAATACACAAAGCATCAAGAAGAAAGACCATAACGAGCCAAAGTTCGGGCACTACAAATAGTATTTTTTTGGAAAGAAGAGGCTATATAAAGTGCTGGTTACTTTGTTTCTTTGTGCATGTGGGATATTGTCCACATAAGTTTTTGAATCCGAGTCCAAATATCTACAGAGCTGAGGTGTAAGCCGATTAACATGTGTGTTTGCAAATTTCTAAAATGTTCATGGAAGCACCAGAACATTCATCAAGATTCAATATGAACGCAAGCTTACTCTACCTTCTTTGACCAGGTGGAAAAGCTTGAGAGGAGCTATACATGTGGTTGCGCTTATGTTGGGTGACTCCAGGAGGGTGTTATCAGTTTGGGAAAATCTTGCTTGCTAAAAGTAATAATCAAAGGGCCGGGAGATGTTTTTATCAATGTTTGGATAGAAAATCGTTTGGTGATGCCCAAACATTTGTGTCTATTGTATTCTCCATGGCGTATAAGCTTAAGTCTCACATAAAAAAAAATTATGAGACAAAGTTTATGTTGTTGTGGTATGGATTCATTATAGATCGGAATGCTCGAGTTATGGCTCTCGCTGCGACAAATAGGCCCTAGGAATTTAATGAGGAAATATTGCTTCGTTTTCAACGTTCTTACAATTGGCAGGGCTTGAGAACATACCTTCTGAAGAACAGAGAGAACGGATACAACCAAAGATGGGGAAAATGGACATTGATAATCAGGAAAAGAGTTTAAAGTGAAGCTGCGGGAGATGAATCCTGGGATTTATCACAGGAATTGGAAGAGGTTCTTGGTATGCCTGAAGGTGCACCATCTCCCTGGATCATTAATATGCATAGATATGGACCTCCACCCTCATATCCACAACTGAAGATACCAGGTTTGAATGCTCTGATTCCACTTGGGAATAATTTTGGTTATTATCCTGGAGGATGAGGCCCCCAATCCGAAGCAAAAAAATGCTCTTGATCTTCTGCCACCCAGTAAAATGATTCTTGATGATTAGAAGAGACTTTATTCAAACACAATTTTCGAGAGATTGCTATTAAAAGATTTTGGGATAGGTATGATCTAGAAGGATATTCCTTGTGGGGTTGTGAGTACAAATATAATGACGAGAACACAGTTTTATTTGTCACATTGAACAAAGTTACAGTATTCTTGAAGTGTATGGATCTTGCATGCAAGTATGGTTTTGGAAAGATGTTTATCATTGGAAATAAGGCCCTTTTAAAACTAAGGAATTATGGCTCTTCTTTGGGCCATAAATGTTGAAGTTTTAGTTATACAGCTAGCAGTTACGGTTCTTCTTTATTATTATAATCATTTAGCATATTAGCTGCATAAATAAGATCACTGAAAGAGAGACAATCAAAGAAACAATAGAGATACACAGATTATCCTTGGAAACCCTCATGGGGGAGAAAACCCAGCAAAAACTTCCTCAATATAGATAGATCAAAGACCGAACAAAAGATCCTCCTCTACTCCTTCACTGGGAAGAGTAGCGCACTACTTAACCAAGAGATACTAAGACATAGACCAAGAACCCTCCTTGACGTTACACTTAGTTGCAGTAGCAGTTCCTCCAAGACTTGCACACTTCTTAATAGTTGCAGATCTAGTGTGGTGAGTGTGTCCAAATGAGTCACTGACCTCTCTTATAAATAGTGGTTTGGCCATCCTATAATTAGGTATGGGTCGACCTGTCACTTTACCCTCTTAATTTACAATTATCTGTCAAGGCACAATAGGGCTGACTTTTACTAAGGCACAATAGGGCCTAATTAAATATAATATAATAATATTATTCGACTCTCTCTCAGGTAGAATATTCTTCGAAATTACAATATTTCAACACTCCCCCTTAACAAGAAGGGTATTCTACTAACAACATTAATAAAAATTGACTAGACTCAATACATCATCAAGAGGAGGGGACATCGTCATCAAAATCGGGAACAATGTCGGTCATATCTATAGGTAATCAAAAGTTTTTCTCATCATCAACATCAGTAGAAACTGAACATCATCATCATCTGTAGCGCGGAGCTGGAGTAACATCAACATCATCAACAACATGAAGTTGGACCATCAACATCAACAACACAAAGCTAGACAATCAATATCTATATGTGCAAACAAAATGAGGATAGTGCATCAACAACAACATTTGTGGTACTTTGACAGACCGTCCTTACCGGACCTTCAGGATCTGCCTAGGAATCATAAGATTCCCTAGGATATAGAATCCTCACTGAGCTACCACTATTGACCATAGCTAGCATATACATGCATAGGTACTCTGACAGACCGTCCTTACCGAACCTTCGAGATCTTCTTAGGGATGATCAGTCCCCTAGGATATAAAATCCTAACTGAGCTACCCGATGTTGGTCAGGATACCATAGTATCATCAACATCACTCCCCTTTTCGAGGGAGGTCCTTTCGAACTACACCAAGCTTGTCTCAGAAGTACTCAAACTTCACACGAGACAAAAGCTTAGTCAACACATCTGGAACTTGCTCATTTGTGCCAACATTATGGAGATTTACAACTCCCTTCTACACCATGTCACGAATATAGTGGTACTGGATCTTAATGTGCTTCGTCTTATCGTGGAACACTGGGTTCTCTATCATCTTTATGCAACTCTGGTTATCACAAAATATCTAAGAAATAATGCTTCGAGCCTAGGTATTTCATCTCAAATTTTGTAGTGAGCTTCCTTTTGCAATTTGTGATGATCTTTTCTTCTCATGTCAAGAATAATTCATCCACATATAGTAGCAATACAATTGGCTCATCATTCATAACCTTGAAGTAAAGATTAGAATCATATTTACTCTTGGTAAAGCCCAAGCTCGTTAGAAAACTATCAATCCTACCATACCAAGTTCTTGAAGCTTGCTTCAACTTGCAGACATGAGTCTTCTTGTCCTGTACTTCGAAACCAAATTTTCACATCACATTGTACCAACTTGGTACACTTTCTCAACTGCAAATTAATCTGCACAATCATGTGCTATCTCTATGTGCTTTCTGCAAAGCACTATCTATCTCACTACCTGAGAGTATGTCCTCTACTCTCTTTGCAACTGTTCCTTTGGGACTGGGACTCTGCACCTGCAGTTGCTTCAAAGATGAGAATGATTGATCCATTCCCATTGTGATTGTTTAAATGTGAGTGTAACTCCTCTACTCTATCACGACAAGAGCTTCATATGAAACTGAGAGTGGCTCAATAACCAACACCGAGGGTAGCTTATCCTCTTTCTCTGGAGGTGACTCAATCTTATATTGTAATCATGTCTCCATGGCCCAACTAATGTACTGCACCAACTGGCACTGGAGATAACTCAATCTCAAATACATGGATTGTCATACCTGCTCCCTCTGAATCTCATACTGTGTCAGATTCTTTTAATGAAACATGTTTTTTCTATATATACTTCTTTTGATTACTGGAGCAATTGTGTCGTAATAGTATTCTCTCTCTTATTGGGAGAATCCTCTGGACACAAATTATGCTTTGTACATATCTATATTGTTATCTGCAACATGATTAATATGTTAGATCAGTGTTCGAAGTCACGATTGACTTCCCTTCTGGTCTTAAGGAAAAATCCATATTCCAGTCCTTCTGACTGGCTTCCTCCTATGTCATTGAAACAAAGGAATATTCTCATGAGATTTCATGTCTCCTAGAGGTCTCTGAATCTACGATCTAGTCTTCTCAACTCATGGCATCTGTCTGTCAGTCTTGGAAGATGTCTCTTTACTCATCTGATCCTCTCTAAGATTAGGCTCACTCTAACTCTCCATGGTCCCTCTGAGGCTATAAAAACTTCAGAGTCTCTATAGAATATACTTGGTGTTGAATGCCAAGTCTTGATATGAAAAGTTGATTCAGACTTCAAACTAATTCTTCTTCCTGTCAAGGTGGCTTCATTATCCATTGACCAAGTCTACTATGAGTTCTATTCTAATGTTCGATCATCTTTGGAGGCCTTCTGCTCCTTACAATCAATCTCCATATGAGATACTTTGTATCTCAAAAGTATCTTCTTCTTCATATTCTTTGGTACATGGATGTATACGGTCATGTATACAACTTGGATAGCCTACTTGATCCAGATGGATGTCGATGGCCTCCCACCTATTCCAACTAGATCGTTTTGGCAGTTTTCCAGTTCAACAGTTTTTTCTTAGTTTTCAGGTCCTTGACTTTTGGGGCCATTTTGAGGCCCTAAACAACGTTTTTAGGGCTCGCCACAGACAAAATGTGTATTCCTTGGATAGACCTTTCCAATGGGATATCGTTCTCCTAAAACGAAGATCGTATGCAAAAGTTACGACCCCGTGAAGTTGATGTACTAACTTACCCAAATGGGACCCACATGACTTTTGGCGCTTCATCTCATAGGGTTAGGTTTTTGCATGTCTAGGATTTTTGACATTCATGTTTATTGTAAAAAGGCCTTGAGAGCCTCATTGTAATCATATTCTTGCGAGTGAGCGCAGTCGTCACATCTCTTCACAGATATAAGCCACCACCATTCTAGAAAGCTTGTTTTCCACTGCATTTTACAATTTCATTTTATTTCCTTATTGAATATAAACCAGTTTTACTGTATATCTATTATTCTGTGTTAATCATATTTTGATAATAATTTGTATTCATTTTGTTTTGCTCAAAAAATCTGGATTAGTGGTATCAGAGCGGTCTGCTCCTTGTCGTTCTTAATGCATGTCCCCAACGAGGTCAAGGTACAAAGAATTGGGTCTCGAGCTTGTTTCTCTTGAGGAAAAAATCTCTCGCACACCCAAGCGACCTCTCATGGTGGGAGAAAATAAAGACAATGGGACAGGAGATCCCTTCAAAATTTTGCTCGAGGGAGACCTCACACAACAAAGGAACGAGATGATGGGATAGTTTTGCGCAAATCCTTCGGCATATACCAACAGATAATGCATCTTCCTCAAATAGAGGTGCCCCCCCCCCCTTCAAGGTACAAATCAACTTCGATATTCCTATATTTGAAGGTCATATAGACACAGAAGATGTATACAAATGGTTGAATATGCTAGAAGGGTATTTCTCTATCCATAACTTCTCGAATAGAGAAAATACTACTTTTGCACTCCTCAAAGTCGTTCGCCATATCAAATATTGGTGGGAAACTTTCTATGAGTAGAAGGAAACAGAGGAACCCTCATTATTTATAGTCACGGTCACCCAGGAGTCCTTTATGGATGTTATTAAGAAACAATACTACCATGTTGGAAGTTATGACAACCTGTATACAAAATGGACCACACTGCGGCAGGAAATAGACCAAGTAGTGTCCGAGTTCACAAATATATTCCATACCTTGCGCACCAAGCTGGGTATCAAATAGTCTGAGTGACATCTGGTACTCAAGTATCGCGGTGGTATGCATAGATACATCCATGCCGAAATGGAGTTTCTAGGCATCTCATCCTTGGGTGCGGTCTACCGATATGCCGTCAAAATCGATCAAAAGCTCAAACAAAAGACATGACAATTTGGGCTTGGGAACTCCTCACAGCAAAATACAGGAAAGGGCGGCCCCGACCCATAGAAAAAAGGACAGAGCAAAGACGGACCACCTCAGGACAACCAGTCCAGGCCACAAGCAAAGAATGACACCGAAAAGACAAAGAAATATATCGGGAAGTGGTGTGACTTCCATAAGATCCTCTGACATAACACTATTGATTGTCGCTCAAAGCAGTCACTGGTGGCTGAGGTGAAATCATATGAATCAAATATGGGTTCTGACTATGATTCATAACTAAAAAGGGGGAGACGTATCATTGATGCAGAGCCCAGTGCTATCGTTTCTACCACCAAGCTCCAACCCAATGAACCAAATGAGCCAGAGGGAGGCAAGCACCTTTTTCATTCATAAATGTGGGTGAAGGGTGCCCCACTGCACTTCATCATTGATAGCAGTAGCCAGAAGAAATTCATCTCAACAGAGGTTTTAAAGTGACTCACCCTACAAACAATGCTTCACCTCCAACCTTACACCATCGGATGGCTCCATCAAGGAAGCAACATCTGTGTCATCCAACAATGTTGCCTGTCATATGGCATCAATCCCATCAAAGACGAGGTATTGTGTGATGTTTCCCCTCTCGAAGTTTGTAATGTTCTTTTGGGCCAACCATATTTATGAAAACGCCATGTTGTATATGAGTCTAGGACTCACGATGTTATTATTACTTTGAACAAGAAATTGTAGAGGATACCGGAGGCAGTCCCACCTAGTGCTATTTTCTTGATCTCTGCCAAGCAATGTAGGAAGGTCATCTCTCAGATAGGGAAGTTTTTCTTCTTCGTGATTCGTTCTCAGAATGAATGAAAGCTCGCAGCCACATCTAGGGTCTCCACGATTGACCTTTCCACATAATATAAGCAAGTGGATAAGGTTATGGAAGCATACTCAGATATCTTGTCCTCACCTACTAGGGTACCTCTGCATTGTCAGGTCAATCACCCCATCAATCTGACCCTCGACGCACCGCTTCCCAATGGGACAATATATCATCATTCCCTGTTAGAGAATGATGAGATCAAGCGAAAAATCCAAGAAATGCTCCACAAGGGGCACAACCTTCGTAGCTCATCACCTTGCGGGAGCCCAATCATGTTGGTACAAAAGAAATATGGAACCTAGCGACTCTACATTGATTACCGGGCCCTAAATAAAATCACAGCCAGAAACTGGTACTCGATCCCCAAATCGACGACCTCCTTGATCAGCTCATGGGGGCCAAATACTTTATTAAGATTGATCTAAAGTCTGGCTACCACCAGGCCCGATAGAACAGATAGATGTATGGGAGACCACCTTCAAATCAAAGGAAGGTCTTTTCGAATGGTTGGTCATGCCGTTTGGCTTGACAAATGCTCCAACTACTTTCATAAGGATGATGGATGTTATCCTGCGACCATTCACCAAAATTTTTGTAGTGGTGTATCTGGATGAAATTCTCATTTACAACAAGACTTGGGAAGAACACTTTCATCATATTCAATAAGTTCTTCACACCCTGCGGTAGCACAAGTTTTATGCCAACTTGGAAATGACTGTGTTTTTGAGGTTGTTTATCACTTTTCTAAGATGGTGATATGGTTGCCTATAAGAAGAGAATCACATCAGAGGCCACTGCCAAGCTCTTCTTTGAATGAGTCTGGGTACATTTTGGAATCCCACAAACCATTGTCTCAGATCAGGATAATTGATTTCTCAACACATTTTGGTGTAGCCTCTGGTCACTGCTGGACAACAAGCTCAACAAATCCATGACCTTCCACCCCTAGACAGATGGCCAAACCAAGGTCGTAAATTGAATGATCATGGATATCCTACACATGTGTAATTCCAATAACCCTCACACATGGGATGAGAGTCTTCCCTATGTCCAACATAGCTACGACTAAGCCTTGCATAGCTCAATTGGCCACAACCCCTTTCAGGTGGGGTTGGGATTCCAACCATTGGGTCCCATAGATGTTGCACTACCCCTTGCATTCACCTCAACTGACTCATATCCTTCTCCAACTAAAGACGAAAAATCCACCCGGTTCATTGAGCGGATCCAACACATCCGTCAACAGGTTCAGGATATCCTATAGAAGTCCAAATGACAAGTACAAGCAGTGCCATGATCGACACCGGGTACCACATAAATTTCAAGTGGGTGACAAAGTTTGGTTGAATTTGTAGAAATAATGCCTTACCAGACCCTATCGAAAGCTTCTCCCACTCCGTTATGGGATGTACACCATCACCAAGGATGTGGGTGATAATGCTTTTGATCTCAACATTCCTCCTTTCCTTGGCCTACACCCAATGTTCAACGTGGATCTCCTTCGACCTTATTTCCCACCATTATTGGACACCTCAGAGATAACAAAACAATTGAAACCAACAGAGCTCAACCCATACTACATAAAATAGGAATCCAGTGATCAGATTGTGGACAAACAGGTCAAGGTCACTTGCCAACAAAGGATCCGGCTTATTGAGTTGTCAAAGCAGGGCAACTCCTGCACCAAGGCAAGTGGCTCACCGAGGGCCAAATTCAGTAGAAATTTCCTCATCTAATGGGGGCACTCAATGCAATGGAGACCATTTCTTCCTAAGGGGGGAGGATTGATCCATATGGATTTCGGTGGCCTCCCACCTATTCCAACTAGATCATTTTGGCAGTTTTCCAGTTCAACAATTTTTTCCTAGTTTTCGGATCCCTGACTTCTGGGGTTGTTTTGAGGCCCTAAACAACGTTTTAGGGCTCGCCACATATAGCGTGTGTATTCCTCGGATAGAACTTTCCAACAGGCTATCTTGCATCTAAAATGGATATCATATGCAAATGTTACAACCCCGGGAAGTTGATGTACTAACTTACCCAAACAGAGCCCACATGACTTTTGGCACTTCATCTCCTAGCGTTAGGTTTTTGTATGTCTAGGGTTTTTGACATTCCTATTTATTGTAAAAATTCCTTGACAGGCTCATTGTAATCATCGTCTTTCAAATGAGCACAACCGTCACATCTCTTCTCAGAGATAAGCCACCCCGTGGGTGTCTTTCTCACTCAGCACGACCACCCCGTGGCCTATCATAGTGAGACACTATCAGATATTGTCCGTAAGTACCCGAATTACGAGAAATAAATGTACTCCATTATGAAATCCTATCACCAATGGAGACATTACATTCTTGGGAAGGAGACAATCATCCACACTAATCATAAGCCATTGTAGTTCATGCAAACACAAGGAAAATTGGAGAATGACCGCCATAAGAAGTGGTACACATACTTGTAGCAATTCCACCTCAACATAAAGTATAAAATAGGAAGCACCAAATGTGTCATTGATTGCCTTAGCAGACCTCCAGTCGCGAAACTCACCACGATGCTAGACTCTTGTGACCATGAGACCTTTGGATGGCCCCAACTCTATGAGATAGACTGAGACTTTTCCACCACCTACCAAATGTTGGGCACAAACACAGTTGTCGCTAATTTCCATATTCAGGATGGGATACTATGTCGTCTGGGCCATATATGCGTTCCATCAAGCGAGTGATAGAAGATGATCTAGAAATACCACTATAGTCGGGTGGCAAGACACTTCGACATCAAAAAGACAGTGGCAATGCTGCAGAAACATTTCTACTAGTTGAAACTTCGACGGGAGGTCAACAAGTATATCAAGTCCCGCACTACCTGTGCTATTTCCAATTCGACCACTAAGAAACATGACCTGTACACCCCTATGCCTACTTGTGATAGGCCATGGGAATCCATCTCCATGGACTACATGTCAGGCCTCCCGTCCACCAAGAGGGGAAATGATCGTGTTTTTTTGGTTGTTGATTGCTTTTCTAAAATGGCGATTTGTCTGCCTGCAAGAAGAGCATCAAAATAGAGGACACTACCAAGCTCTTATTTGAACGAGTTTGGGCACATTTTGAAATCCCACAAACCATTTTCTCAGATCAGGATAGTTGATTTCTTAGCACATTTTGGTCTAGCGTCTGGTCACTGTTGGATACCAATCTCAACAAATCCACGACCTTCCACCCCTAGACACATGACCAAACCGAGGTTGTAAATCGAATGATCATGCATATCCTATACATGTATAATTCCAATAACCCTCACACATGGGATGAGAGTCTTCCCTATTTCCAACATAGCTACAACCGAGCCTTTCATAGCTCAATTGGCCACAACCCCTTTCAGGTGGGGTTGGGCTTCCAGCCATTGGGTCCCATAGATGTTGCACTACCCATTGCGGTCACCTCGACTGACTCATATCCTGCTCCAACTGAAGCTGACAAAGCCACCTAGTTCACTTAGAGGATCCAACACATCCGTCAATAGGTTTAGGATATCCTACAGAAGTCCAATGACAAGTACAAGAAGCGCCATGATCAACACTGGGTGCCACATAAGTTTCAGGTGGGTGAAAAAGTTTGGTTGCATTTGTAGAAAGAATGCCTTACCGAACCCCATCAGAAGCTTCGCCCACTCCATTATTGGATGTACACCATCACCAAGGTTGTGGGTGATAATTCTTTTGAGCTCAACATTCCTCCTTTCCTTGGCCTACACCCAATGTTCAACATGGATCTCCTTTGGCCTTATTTCCCACCATTATTGGACACCTCAAAGATAGCAGAACAATTGAATCCAACAGAGCTCAACCCATACTACATACAACAGGAATCCAATGATAATATTGTGAACAAACAGGTCAAGGTCACTCGCTAGCAAACGATCCATTTTTATCGAGTTGTCAAAGCAAGGCAACTCTTGCACAAAGGAAAGTGGCTCACCCAGGGCCAAATTCAATAGAAATTTCCTCATCTAATGGGGGCACTCAATGCAATGGAGACCATTGATTATTAAGGTGGGAGGATTGATCCATATGGATTTCGGTGGCCTTGCACCTATTCCAACTGGATCATTTTGGTAGTTTTTCAGTTCGGCTGTTTTTTCCTAGTTTTCAGATCCCTGACTTCCAGGGCTGTTTTGAGGCCCTAAACAACGTTTTAGCGCTCGCCACAGTCAACATTTTTAGGGCTCACCACATAAAACATGTGTATTCCTCGGATATACCTTTTCAATGGGATAACTTGCAGCTAAAATGGATATTGTATGCAAATGTTACGAACTTGGGAAGTTGATGTACTAACTTACCCAAACGGAGCCCACATGACTTTTGGCGCTTCATCTCCTAGCATTAGGTTTTTGGATATCTAGGGTTTTTGACATTCCTATTTATTGTAAAAATTCCTTGACAGGATCTGTTGAGCCTCTAAATTGACATCCCCACTACCCTATTATAATCCTCATCTATACCTTTTTGGCTTACCTAAGCTTGGATAAATGACAAAGAACACTACCATTAGCCATTGATGAGGTCATAAGGTAAAGTATAATTAATTCATGCATTTTTGTGTTTTATTGAGCTAGGAGACTAAATGTTTCATGTACTAATGTTTTAATTTTCCATGTATAAACTTTGACCTCTAGATGAGTCCAACCTTTCTATACCAGCTCAGCCATTCGGTACTTATGCGCTAGATTGCTACTGTTCAAATCCGGTACCAAGCGCACCTTCCATTTAGATCCGGTACCGAATCTCACCTGTCGTGATCTTGTTCCAATGAACACAGACTGTCATGATCTGGTACCAACCACTTCTTCACTGTTCCGATCCGGTACCATTTACCGAATCTCACCTGTAACGATCTGGTACCGATATAGGAAGCAAAATATACCAAATTTAGCTCCAAATCATACTAAAGATAATTGTTGGATGTTTGTTGAATCATTAAAGCTCTAGAAAGGTTATGATAAGCTTGTTTGACTATTGCTTCATCCTCATACACTTCATTTCATGAGGATGAAGCTTAAAATATGTAACCGAATATATAAATTTGACAAGTGACTGATTTGCTAAAGATTTCACCTCCTTGTGTTTCACGACTAAGATTGTTTAAATAGTCATGAAAAGGATGGTGGAGGTAGTAGAGAGTTAGTATAATCCATCATGTGAAGCAACATTACATATTGTAGAACACATTCTGAGTTGAATTTTAATAGAAGGATGTCATTTATTTCCAGGTCTTGATCATTTATGAATGAATGTGAGTTGAGTTGTTAGCATAGTTTGATTCTATGTTTTGAAATTTGAGTAAGAGGAATGCGTGGATAAGAAATCTTACTGTAGACTCTAGTCACTGATCTGTTGAAGTAACAAGGGCCCACCACCCAACAAAGGTCAACATCCTTATAGATTAATGTTAGTAGTTGATTTCAATAGTATAAATGTTAGACTAGCTGAAGCTTTGATCTTTTCAGATGATAGCAGTATAGTTCAGTTTAGGCTTCGATTTCTTAGAGATATTTTTGCATATGCTTTGTTTTTGTTTTTATGAATTTGATTTCATTTCATGGACATAAATGTTGGCATCAGTAGTCAGACATATTTGAAGGAGAATTAGTGAAGATCACAACAACACATTGTGAACCACAACATACTCAGTATATTGACTATTGAACTACCCATGCTATGTCTTGATGATTGATGTGTGATTTCCCTTTCAGAAGTGTGATTGCATAGTTAGTTTTTTGGGTCAGATAGCAGAGTTGATCTGGAAAAATAAATCCATCTCATACTTGCATGTGCCATAATGGAGTAGATAGCCTCTCTGTGAAAGACAACCAAAGTGTGTTTTGATTTGCTAGTTTGTTTTATTTCCAGCATGCATAATCTAGAATAGTTCTATACTCATGACATTAGAATTACC
>ML796992.1:23787-37331 GCA_009831015.1 Picea engelmannii
ATGCATAATCTAGAATAGTTCTATACTCATGACATTAGAATTACCTTTCTTACTGGTGTCTTGTAACTCTGTTGATTATGAATCCTGGATTGATAATTAATGAGTGCATTATATTACACATATAAGTAGCACAACATTTTGGCACCATTGTCGAGGAGTTGCAAATGGTAGGAAGTGATTTTTAGCTTAGATTGTTTGCATAGTTTTTGAATGATTTTAACGGCTGCTTGAGGGAGGAGGATAAAACGTTTAATACGTGAGTGAAAATCCACGCAGCCACTAGAGTGGGGTTCTCCGAAGCTAGGTTGCCTTCTTACCTTCTAGATAGAATTAGGATTTCAATTCAGTTAAGAATCAAATTTCCATTTTATGCATAGATATAGAGATAATAAGGGTAGATTTGTAAGCTCTAAAGATTCAAAAACAACCCCCCCCACTAATCCAACTGACACTGGTGCAGGAAAAATTCCACCAGGAGAAAGTTCAAGGGGAGCCAACGAGGCTCCAGAAGAAGAACCTAAAATAGAAGAATCAACATTGGGGCGGGTAGAACGTGAATCTGTTGAACGTTCAAGAGACACACAAAATCCAGATTCTGAACCATCTATCAGTGGAATGGTAGAAGAAGAAGGAAATGCAGCCACTGCAACTGAGACCTTTGGGTTTCCAATCTTGTATATTTCTAGAGACATCAGCATGCAGAATATCACACTATCATCGTTACCCACTTTCAGAGGTATGTCAACTGAAGATCCATATTTATTTTTATTCGAGTTTGACATATTATGTAGAAGCTATAACTACTCAGACGATGCCCAAAAACTTAAGCTCTTTCATGCTACAATGAAAGATTCGGCCTTAAGATGGTTCATGAGATTAGGGGAAAATACAATCCTCTCTTGGGATCAGATGAAAGACACATTTTTACGAAAATACCAAGACTATTGTAAGGATAATGCTAAAACTGACATTTTTAAAATGCAACAAACAGAAGATGAAAGCCCCGAAGACTACTTAGAAAGGTTCTTATACAAATACCATAAATCAAAATTATTCACAACAGATCCAACTGTAGTAAGAACCGTATTTTGGAAGGGTGTTAGAGATGACTGCATAGAAGTTTTAAATTTGTTAAGTTCAGGAGATGTGCACCAAAATCCTTTTGTAGAGATTACAGATTACTGCAGAAGATATTCAAGAGGACAAGCTAAAATAGGCAAAGCACCAAGAGATTCTTTTAGCAGAAATACAAGACAAATCTCAGGAACTGTCACCAAAATTGAGTTAGGAAACTTATTAGAGAACTTTAAAACAAACATCTTGAGCACAATCAGTAACTAGTTAGATACCCTAAAACTGAAAAAGAAACAAGAAGAAGAGATTGTTTTAGAAATCTTCTATCCTAGATGTCGAAAGAAGCATGGTGAGAAAGAATGGCCCTTAAATGTCATAGAAATCTGTGGCCTGTGTACACTAGAGCACCCCACATCTGAGTGTCCAACTTTGCTTGAACTACAAACCATGTATAGGGGAGGAGGAGTCTCACAAGAATAATCATACCCTTCCAGAAGACCTTGGAAAGCACAAAACCCCAATGCATTTTATGACCCTAATGCACAGTATCAACAATAACAATGGGGTCCTTCCCCAATGACCTATCCATAATGGACACCTAAGCAAGCTCAAACTCAACCTTGGCAACGAGGTTGGAGGGGGCCTGTGTATGGGAATCCCTCTTACCCTACATATCCATAGTATCCTGCAAACATTTCCCAATTACTACCTGGATTTAAACCACCACAGATGCAAGCTTTACTCCCACCTCCTATTTAACAACAATTTACAACCCCCTTGAACCCTAGCCAGCAGCAACAAGTACATATAAATGCCAATCAACAGCCACAAAACCAAGCTGCCCACAACCCTCCGAGACCAACAACAATCCATGCCCAACCAATACCTAACCCCAATAATCGACCCACCCACCCTGTGCAAAATACAAAAGTTCAAACCTTTCCCAACTATGAAATTCAACTACGATCAGGGAAAATTGTAAATCAATCAAATCCTGGAGTAATAATTCAGGAAGAAAATGATAATCATTCTGAGGAAGAAAACACTCAAACCACCCCTATAGAAGAAAAGACTTCCCCTCCTATTCCAATGACTTCTCAGTCTGTACGAAAACTTCAACAGGTTAATCTTCCACCCTACCCCGGAAGACTATTAGTGAAGAAACCTGACCCACCCTTGCACAAATATATAGAGGATGAATTATGAAATGTATGTATAAAAGTACCTCTATTGCAAGCCATTAAGGATATCCCCATATATGCCAAAATCACAAGGGATCTTTTCCTTAAGAAACCAAGAAGGAAAAAGAAGGAACCTCCCCTTGTTCAGGTGGTAGGGAAATTATCTGAATTTATTTGTGAAATTCCATACAAATATAATGACCCTGGGAAACCAATAGTCACTGTTGAAATGAATGGTATTTATTTACCAAACACACTCATTGATTTGGGTGAAGAAATTAATGTAATTCCTTTTGACACTATGCAAAAGCTCCAAATTAGCAGTTAAGACCAACCCAAACCATGATAGAGTTGGCAGACAAGTTAGTCATTATCCCTACAGGAAGTTTAAATGATGTCACATTCACTCTATCTTCTTGGGAATATCCAGTAGACTTTCTAGTCATGTACTCTAAATCATCCTCCAAACTAGGACACCCTGTGGTTCTTGGCCGTCCTTGGCTGACCACAGTAGATGCCTTTATCAGTTGTCAATCTGGTTAGATGACTATATCCAATGGCACACATAGACAAAAGCTTGTCCTCTTTCCTCCTGCCCAATCGACACAGGAGATACCTGTCTGGTTAAAAAAACCCTATGGAGAAGAAGATTGCATCAGACCCCTATTAACACTTGAACAGGTAAGAGGAATGCAAGAACAATCGGATGAACAAGTCTTAAGTTTATTTTTGGCTGATACAAATTGTATTGAATACCTGAGGTCTTTTGCAGAATTGTCACACATTTTCAGTTATGAATTTCAACAAACTTGGCACCCTGATATCACTCAATTATATACTTTATCACCAGCTTCCTCAGAGAAGGAAGAAAGTACTGAACTTGTTGATATTAGCCCAGGAAAACCTTTGTATATCAACTCTAGTTTGGAACTAGAACAAAAGACACAAGTAATTGAAATATTCCAAAGACAATTTGATGCCTTTGCATGGGATTATACAGACATGAAAGGCATTCACCCTGACACATGCACACATCATATCTACACTAATGACCAAATCAGACCAGTTAGATAGCCTCAACGAAGGATGAATCTAGCCCTTAAAGATATTGTAAAAGAGGAATTGCAAAAACTCCTTCAAGCCAATCTCATATACCCCATTTCAGATAGTCAATGGGTGTGTCCACTTATCATAGCTCCCAAGAAAAATGGTAAGTGGAGAATATGTGTAGACTTTAGGGAGTTGAACAAATCCACCCATAGGTATTATTTTCCCTTACCATTTATTGATCAGGTGTTGGATACCTTGTTCGAAAAGAAGTATTTTTCATTCCTGAATGGGTTTAGTGGTTATAACCAAATACAAATAGCACCCAAAGACCAGGAGAAGACCACTTTCACCTTCCCATGGGGAACCTATTCTTATAGGGTTCTACATTTTGGACTTTACAATGCCCCAACCACTTTTCAAAGGGTTTTCCTAGCCATTTTCTCTGACTTGACCAATGATTGCGTGGAAGTCTACATGGATGATTTTACAGTCCATGGAAAAGACTTCCAGGAAGATTTGACCAGTCTAGAAAAAGTCTCGATTAGGTGTAAGGAAACTAATCTTTCCCTAAGTAATGAAAAGTCAAAAATGTTGCTCACTGAAGGTATTGTTTTGGGACATCACATCTCTGGTTATGGAATCAGAGTTGATCCGACAAATATTCATATTATCACACAAATCAAAATACCTTCCTCACAAAAGGAAGTTCGCAACTTTTTAGGGCATGCTGGCTACTATAGAAGATTCATTCCAAATTTTACAAGCCTAGCTACCCCTTTATTCAAGTTATTATCTAAAGAAGCTGAATTCAAGTGGGATGATTAATTCCAAATATCTTTTGAGATTCTAAAACAGAAATTGTCAACTACCCCTGTATTAAGAGGACCAAATTGGTCCCTTCCTTTTCATATCTGTACCGATTCCTCAAACATAGCTCTTGGGGAAGTTCTTGGACAAAGGGAAAATCAAATGCCTTATGCTATTTGCTTTGTCAGTAAAAATCTGTCTCCAACTGAAGTTAATTATACGATCATAGAAAAAGAATTGCTAGTTGTGGTCCATGCTATCAATAAATTTAGACACTATATTACAAGATATCAAGATTTTGTACACACTGATCATTCGGCCATCAAATTCTTAATGAACAAACCTGTAACAAATCCTAGAGTTATAAGATGGTTGTTATTATTACAAGATTCTAATATCAACATTATTGATAGACCTGGTAAGGATAATCTTGTGGCTGATTTCTTATCTAGAATGATTCATCTGGGAGATAATGCACCAGTAGAAGATAACTTTCCTGATGAAAATTTGTTTTCTATTTATACATTCACTCCTTGGTATGCAGATGTAGCTAACTATCTTGTGACATGGAAGATGCCTCAGAAATTGTCTCCTAGAGAAAAACAAAAATTAATTCAGCTAAGTGCAAACTATATGTGGCACAATGATTTTCTCTACAAAACAAGACCATATTTGGTAATCAGGAGATGTGTAAGGGAAGATGAAATTCATGATATTTTGCAAGCCTGCCATGATGGTCCTTGTGTAGGACAATTCGCAGACAAGAGGACCGCTTATAAAGTTCTTCAATCTGGTTATTATTGGCCTCATATTTTCAAAGATGCAAAAACCTATGTTTCCAATTGTGATGAATGCCAACGAATGGGTAAGCCTACTGCACAAGACCAAATTCCACTTCAAGCCCAAGTAGTCATTGAGCCTTTCAAGAAATGGGCATTAGATTTTGTAGGGCCCATTAACCCTGCATCTAAAAAGAAAAAGTACATACTTGTATGTACTAACTATGTGACTAAGTGGGTTGAAGAAAAATCTTTACCAGTTGCAAGTGAACAATCAGTGGTCGATTTCCTTTTTAATGACATCTTTACTAGATTTGGTGTACCTTGAGAAATTGTGACTGACCAGGGAACACAATTTACCTCTAACCTCATCAAAGTTGTTACAGAACAGTACCAAATTAAACACAGGAAATCTACACCCTACCATCCACATGCAAATGGACAAGTAGAATCTACCAACAAAGTTATTGAGTCCATTCTTACCAAAACAATACAGCTACACCACAAGGACTAGGCTGACAGATTACTAGAAGCCTTATGGGCTTATAGAATCACCTGGAGGAATACAACAGGACATACACCCTACGAGTTGGTGTATGGGAAGCAGGTACTTCTCCCCATAAAATTCCAGATCAAAACCTTCAGGACTGCAGTACAAGTTGGCATGAACTTGGATGAAGCCCAACAACAAAGACTCTTGCAGCTTAATGAGTTGAACGAAATCAGGCAGGAAGCACTTCAAAGAACCACCCTCATTCAAGAGCAAAGAACAAAATGGCATGACAAGTATCTCAAAAAGAAAAATTTTCAACAAGGAGATTGGGCCTTGTTGTATGACAGCAGATTCAAGAACTTCAAAGGTAAGTTAACTACTCGTTGGATGGGACCTTATGAAATTGACACTGTCTATGACAATGGTTCAATCAGGATAAAGACAATTGATGAACAAAAAACACCACTACTTGTGAATGGTCACCGGTTGAGAATTTATAACAAACCCCTATTAAAAGAGGAATTTTTGACTCGTATACTACAAAATTCAGATATGCAAGTGATCAGTAAGGAATAAGACCTTCCTACTGATCCACATTGATTGATTGGTTTATTTTTAAAACTTTTGTACATAGGTTTGGATTGTGTTTTGTTAATAAGCTGAAGGTAACAAGGGATTCTTACCTCCTTTTGTTTTACTTTTTCATTTTATCTTTGTAAGTAGATTTCTATAATTTATTTGATCCTTTGAGAACTTGCTAAACATTAGTTTGTAGCCATCAACAATACTCCGGTACCAAAAATCCTGCTTTGGTCCGGTACTAGTAGTCCTGTGCTGGTTCGGTACCAGAAGTCTGTCCTTATACGGTACTATCAGAACACATCACCTAATTGACAAGGAATGCTACACATATTTCAAAAGCTTGTGTCAATTAATATGAAGTATGAAGCCATGCAACAACCACTTAAGATGGAACCAAGAAGCCGAATGTAGCATCAAATGGAAGCTCTTATGAAGCAATAATTTATTTTGGTTCTGTTGCTGACTAAAGGGAAGTATCTTTAATTTCTTTTGGTTCTGTTGCTAAAAGGAAGAGTTTTTAATTTCTTTTGGTTATGTTGCTAGCTAAAATGAATTATTTTAATTTCTTTTGGTTGACAAAGAAGACATAATATTTACCTATGATTGTTAAAAGAACCATGCTTAATCTGCTTTAAAGTCTAGAGGTTGCCCTTATCTAGTATTTCAACATGATTAATGGGATAAAAACTATATTAGCCTACAAGTAACTATCTCACCCTAACTAGACTTCAATAGTATTCATTGGATTATCTTTTCTAAAGAGTAACATATGAGTATATGAATACTCTCTGTCATGGGCACACTAGGAAAACTTTTATGGAAGAGGAGATATCAATACCCTAAGGTAACTTTAGTTCATTCTCTTATGGAAAAAATCAGACAAAATTATACATCTGGATCTAATGTGCAATACATAAGTTTATTTTTCCTTCAGACAAATCTTTAAAGACATCCAAATAAGAGAATATAGCTTCCAACCCAATATAATCCCAGCCTGTAAAAAGGTTTTCAGACGAGCCTCCCCTGTCACCATGCAAAATCACTCTTTAATAAAAATCAAAATAGGTGACTATGGACAAGAAGCCTCTGATGGAAAAAGGGTTTAAGAGACTAACCCGCCGGGATACTGAATAGGTCTGCTGGCAGGGAGTACTGGTCTGTGGTATGACTAGGCAAACCCATCAGGGTACTGAACATGCCTGTTGGCAATGGAGCATTCTACCTGGGGAAGGGATGTCTCTCACTAATTATCACAACTACCCCACTAGAGTACTGAATAGGCTTGCTGGGTTCTGGTTGAGAAATGTCTCATCTATACTTGTCTGATTGAAAAATTCACTTTTGCCATAAAAAAAAACGAACTCTACAAGCAAAGCTCATTGATTAACATTTATGAGGTACAACTCCAGATTAATAAACAAAGATAATTATTACAAGAAAATTTCCATTTGAGAATTACCCTAAGTCAACCTTACCGGTCTGACATCTAAAGCCTACATTACCTAAGAAGGAAACTTCTTAAGAGTGGAGCCCTAACTAGGGAGTCTCATCTACTTATACTGTGAAATTTATCCATAACATCTAATGATAGTAAATATCTGAAGCAAGTTAGGTTGGATCTGTTCTTCTGGAAAAAATACAAACACCTCCCTTTCTTCACTGTTGAATGCTACCCTTGTTTATAAGTCATGAAAATAAAGGCAATTTCAACTTTTATGCATGTGATCATATGCTAGGTGATAAATGTACTTTTGGAATTTGATTTGGTTTCTTTTCTCTTATCATCTTTTCTCCATTATGATACAGAGTGTGAATCTTCTTGCATAAGGATATGCAACACCCTTGGCATGGGGGAGGGTCAAAGAGATCCTTCAAAACTCTTTTTCAGACTCACATCTCATCTTCAGAAACCAACATGATCACCCTACAACCCTGCAGAACCAGACATAAAAGAGGATAAGCACAAAATAAAGAAGTTTCACGAAGTACAGGAAATTCCAATACCAAGCTTCCATAAAACTCCAGCCTAAAAAGATGAACTCTGACAATCTGCAAGATTCAAATACAAAGGCAGTCACATATGCTATGGGTATTGATTATACAATGGTAAAAACAAAGGTAACATGGTATTATTTATTTTCCTTTGCTTATAAAACTATAAGAGGTATGAAAACATATACTAAATCTTATGACCTTAGTGTTAAAACCATGCACCTAACTTTCACTTCCTTCATACCCATATACTTAACCTTAATCAATCCTCTCATCACATAAGCACTTGGAAATGATTGAAGGAAAAATCACATAAAAAGTGTGAATATGGAGCATGTCTAGTAATGATGAGCCACTAACGTGCTTCGTCCTTAAGCAATCACGAACGTATCTTGTGTCATGAGCCACGATTCAACATCAAATTCACCACTCAGAAGTCCAATCACCTATCCCAAAAAACAATGATTCTTTGACACCCAATGTTCCATCCCCATCATTGCACTAACAGGCAGAAATGAAATGGCTTATCTGGGTGGCAAAGCCATCCAGATGAGCCTCATCTTGTCTTAATTTCCCTTTTGCGGTATCTTTACTTAAACTCACCATTCAAATTAGAGACTCCATCACCATATCTTTTGTCGTTACCAACCTTTCTCCATTTCTGAGCTTACCTCTCCCTATGATCTCCGATACCAAACCCTTACCCTCATCAGCTGACTAAATCCTTGTGCTACAACCCGATGTTTTTTCTCACAATTTATAAAGATGGTTGTAAGTAGACATGAACCATTCTTCCATATTTATAGAGAGATCGAGGAGTTCCAACTGTGTAGAGAGAAGTATGCTAGATTGGGATGGATGGCATTTTTGGAGAAATTCACAGGCTGTCATGAGAAGGTATCTCATGCATTTATTCAGGGTTACGATGGAGAGATTGCGCATATAGGCAATCTGCAGCTAACAATCAATGAAGAAACTTTAAGGGAGGCCACGGGATTACCTAACAGAGGAGCCAAGTATTTCAAAGGAGTAGGAATCAACAAGGAAATGTGCCAACGATTTTTGAAAGAAGACCATCAACACCCTGATTGGAAAAAGGGGATCCCTAGGAACTATATCAAGGAAGAGTATCATCCAATGCTTGCTAGTCTTCAACGATTCCTCACTTGTGAGGGCAGGTATGCTGTAACCTTCATATATTATATCAGGCTTCTATTACACTTTGAAGGAGGCCCTAAAATTGATTTCCCATATTTTTTATGGATGAGTCTGAACAATATGGTAAGAGGTGTCAAATCCCTATCCAAAACTGAGAAGACTAGCATTTACCATCAAGGTCTTATTAAGATGTTAGTTTTACATGAAGTCAAGAAGCAAAGGATTAGCTGGAAAATCCTCATCACTCAATGCCTTCACACAGAAAACAAACCTATAGAGGAAGCCCATCTTTCTCCAAAGAAAGATAAGGAACCTCAAAAGAAAAAGGGCAAGAAAGATAAGGTAACTCCATCATCATCTAGAACAGTGAGCCAAAACGATAAAGCTAGTAAACAAGAAGGGCCCTCTTCCATAGTCAATAAGATTTTTAAAAGTCAAGAACCAAAAGGTAAAATCAAATTAGTAGAGGAGACTTCAACAATAGCACTTGAGGAGAAGGGTCATAAGACAAAAACTGTGAGGAAAGAGAAGAATAGCTCAGAAAATAAAAGTGAACAACCTATAGAACAATCCCCTGTAACCATTCCACAAACAAAAAAGAAGAAAATGAAGCCTGTGAGCACCCCTGATCCAGTACCCCCTTGTAAAAGAACCACAAGGAGCATGGCAAAGAAAGGAAAAGCTGTTGTCAGTCCTCATACACATGAAGATCCAATAGATCTTACCTCCCCTTCTAAAGACCTATCAGTCTAGGATGACATCCCTAGCTTGACTGAGCAACAAGTCACTATTACTTTATGTGGGATGAGGGAGGAAGTGGAGGAAAGAGAATACATCCATCCAGAAACAATGGAGTCAACAAGGACCTTAACAAAAGAACAGATGAAGAAAAAGATTAAGGAGCTACAAAAACAAAACCAGGAACTCAAACAAGAAGTGAAGGAATACCATCTATTGCATAGTTATATCAAAAAGGAAAACGAGCAACTAAAGGAAACCAACTAGAAACTTCAAGATGACCATGAAGAGACTTCTAATAAGCTCAAGAAGGAACTAAGACTCTTACAATACATTAGGGTCATAAAAAGGGAGCTGAAAGCAGAAGCCTCAGCCATCAACATCATTGATCCACATAAGTAAAGAATGGAGTCTCAAATTTTGAAAAAATTGGGTTTGTTTCCATTGCATGAGGACATGCAATGGTTTTGGCATGGGGGAATGTTGAGCCTCTAAATTGACATCCCCACTACTCTATTATACTCCTCATCTATACCTTTTTGGCTTACCTAAGCTTGGATAAATGACAAAGAAAACTACCATTAGCCATTGATGAGGTCATAAGGTAAAGTATAATTAATTCATGCATTTTTGTGGTTGATTGAGCTAGGAGACTAAATGTTTCATGTACTAATGTTTTAATTTTCCATGTATAACCTTTGACCTCTATATGAGTCCAGCCTTTCTGTACCAACTTAGCCATCCGGTACTTATGCACCAGATTTCCATTGTCTGAATCCAGTACCAAGCGCACCTTCCATTCAAATCCGGTACCGACGATCGCAGACTATTGTGATCCTCTACCAACCACTTGTGCACTGTTTTGATCAGGTACCATTTACCGAATCTCACCTGTCACGATCCGATACCGATATAGGAAGAAAAATATACCAATTTTAGCTCCAGATCGTACTAAAGATATTTGTTGGATGTTTTCTAAATCATTAAAGATCTAGCAAGGTTATGATAATCTTGTTTTCCTATTGCTTCATCCTCATACACTTTGTGTGATGAGGATGAATCTTAAAATATGTAACAAATATATAAATTTGACAATTGACTGATTTGCTAAAGATTTAACCTCCTTGTGTTTCATGACTAAGATTGTTTAAATAGTCATGGCAATGATGGTGGAGGTTGTTAAATATAATGTAACCTCAACAGTCTGACTGTACACTTCCAACTGTTCTGGACAGTTGTACTTTCTATTCTTGATTTTCTTGAGCCTATTTAGCTCAGCTATTTCCCATTGCATTGTAACCTCTTCAGTTCTTCTTACATTCCAATATACTATTTTCTGTTCTATTCTTTTCTCTCTGCATTTCTTGCTTCACAATTTATCATGGTATCAGAGCTACAGTAGTAAGCCTCTTCACACAGGCTGGAGAGAAACATGATCCTCACAGCGTAGAGCTTACATGGATCTTGAGAGCACGTGACATAGACTTTTCACAAGGCTTGGAGAGTTGTCCGTACTACTCTCAAAAGATCATCGTAGGAAGCTTGCAGAGGAAGCAGAGCGTACAACGCTCAAAATATCGAGGAAGAAGAGAGTGCAGAAGAAGAAACTTTGAAGATTCTTGTAATTTTTGAGAATCATCAAAGATTAATGAAGAGGAGCTGCAGGATGAAAGAACATTTAAAGAACTCGAAGAATTCGTTCAATTCATTAAAGATTCCTGCAGAAGGCAGACACGTTGAAGATTTCACGGACATTTGTTCAAGTTTGTGGAAGATTGTTAAAGAAAGAAGAAGCATTTAAAGAATTGCAGGAATTCTTCAAATCTGTCAAATATTGAAGTAGTGAACAAAGAATTCGTGAAATTCTTTCAAATCTTTGAAAGATTCACGAATCTTTCTTCCACAGGAGAAAAGAACGCATTCCATGTGCAAAGAACAGCCATTGAGGCCGTAAGATTCGTCCTGCGAACGGATCCAAAGAAGAAAACCAGTTCAGAAGGGACGAAGAGAGAGCGGAAAAGGCAAAAGAATTTCAGCCGTTAGATCTTGCGCAGAGGACCGATAGTCGTTGGATCAACGAGAAGGTGCACGAGGTTTAGTCCTCTGGAGCACCAAGGAGAAATTTTGACTTGTGAAGTCGTGAAATCCCGACATCATCTGGACCGTCCGTCAAGAAACAAGTGGCGAGATCTTGGCATTTTGCTGACTCGCAAAGTGTAAAGGTCAGAAGACTGTCGTGAGAATTCGCGAATCGCGAAATCATGAGTCATTTTGGACATTTGGATTGATAAAGATCATGAGCCGTCGATCTTATCCCATCGCAAAATCGGGAATCGGGAGTTGGATGCGCAAAGGTGATTGCACTCCAAAAACTTCGATACACGATATCGCGAAATCCCGAGAGGACTTGTGAGCCGTCCATCTCAGAGGACAGGTGGCAGCAGATCCAAGTGCCGTCAAATCGGCATATCAGAGTTCGCGGTTTTGAAAGACCGTCGCAACAAGAGTTCTAAACTCGCGAAATCGCGATTCACGAAATAGAGATAAGATCTCAGCCGTCCATTTGTTCAAACACGTGGCAGACATCGAGGAAACTGTCAGCGTTTCGACAATCGCGGTTTCAAGTTTTTAGAGAAATTTGGAGTCGCAAGTCGCGAACTCGTGAAACGACGAGGACCGTCCATCTTGAGGGGACGCGTGGCGTCAATCCGAGGACACGGGAAAATTCCCGAAAAGGAAAGGGCCATCGACACATCGAGATTCGGTAAATCGCGAAACCTGACGACAAGGGATTGGGTTTCTTTATGGTGAAAACCCCGTAAACGATCGGAGTCTTCCATCTTGAGGAGACACGTGGGCGAGATCGGGAGAGTCAATCGGCACATCGGGATTCGGCGTTTTGCGAATCCTGAGGAAAAGAAACACGAGCATTTCGGAACTGAGAAGTCCGAAATCTCGACACGAGGAAAGCTTCGTTTTGGGGCCCAGCTGACGTCATCTCGTCAAAACAAGGGATCGGGAATCTCCACAGTGAAAACCCCGAAGCAGCCTTGACCCGTCCATCCGTTGGGACGCGTGGCAGAAATCGAGGCCTTTGGAAAAATCCTGATAGGAGAGTGCATCGGCATTACGGGATTCGGAAAATCGCGAATCCTGAAGACGAGACGTCCGGAGCAGTTGAAGTCTCGAAATCGCGAGAAGTGATCAGGACCGTCCATCATAGGAGGATGCGTGGTGGAGATCATAGCATTTGGGAAATCTCCCGAAGGAAAAAGTCTCCTATCGAGAAATCGGTAAATCAGATTTCGGGGAATCGTGCATATCAGAGGTAGTAGAGAGTTAGTATAATCCAACATGTGAAACAACGTTACATATTGTAGAACACATTCTGAGTTGAAGTTTAACAGAAGGATGTCTTTTATTTCCAGGTCTTGATCATTTATGAATGAATGTGAGTTGAGTTGTTAGCATAGTTTGATTCTATGTTTTGAAATTTGAGTAAGAAGAATCTGTGTATTGAAAGAAAGCTTACAGTAGACTCCAGTCATGTTGGGCCCCAACAACTCCCCTTATATTTTTACAAAATTTAAAGGGCCCCTATTAGAATCTTGATAATTATAATGAGCTACAGAATCAACCTTTTCAAATAGTTCCATTCCTTGGCTTGCTTTGAGACAAACTTAAGACATT
>ML796992.1:38685-49232 GCA_009831015.1 Picea engelmannii
TAATTAGTTGTCTTCATGTTGTTATTAATTTACTCCAATATCAAATACTTCTTTGAATGTATTCTGGAAGTGCTAGTATTGTTCTGTTATAGGTTTCCCTTAACAACAGTACAGGCAGGAGCTCATACAACACAGAAAGATAAGTTTCATCGATTAGCGACATGTTATTATGTGTGTTATTTAGTTAAGTTGTTTATGAATGAAACAATGAATGTATGGTTCAACTTTGACTATCCACATGTTCATGTTTCATTAAATTTTTTGCAAGATTCTTTAAATTTATAAAAGAAAAACAATAAATATTTTTATGTGCTTTCTTTACCTGCTTCCTAGAAGTAATCATTTTTCCATTGATTTTCATAAGTTTCGATTAAAACTTGCAGCTTGTAAATCATGGAAATAAATGAGACTTATATATCTTCTTCTTAAATATAACTACTACAGTTACATTAGAGCATATGTACATATATATAGTGTTTAGTAATTAGTTAGTTATTTCTCTCTTTTATTTGTTTCTTTTAGGATTCTTAGATTGGCTAACAGAGCCATTAAACCCGTCAGAACGAGTTACACCAAACGGCTTGGGTTATTTATACAACCCCAGACCGGACTCATTCTTCCAGTTGACGAACAATCAATTTCACCTGTCAACAAGTTGCTTACCTGTTGAAGCAGCAAGGGCCCACTGCCCATTAAAGGTCAACATATTTATAGATTAGTGTTAGTAGTTGATTTCAATAGTATAAATGTTAGACTAGCTGAAGCTTTGATCTTTTCAGATGATAACATTATAGTTCAGTTTAGGCTTCGATTGCTTAGAGATCTTTTTGCATATGCTCTGTTTCTATTTTTATGAATTTGATTTCGTTTCATGGACATAAATGTTGGCAGCAGTAGTCATACATATTTGAAGGAGAAATAGTGAAGCTCGCAACAACACATTGTGAACCACATCATACTCAGTATATTGACTATTGAACTACCCATGCTATGTCTTTATGATTGATGTGTGATTTCCCTTTCAGAAGTGTGATTGCATAGTTAGTTTTCTGGGTCAGATAGCAGAGTTGATCTGTCAAGAGAACTCCATCTCATACTTGCATGTGCCATAATGGAGTAGATAGACTCTCCGTGAAAGACAACCAAAGTGTGTTTTGATTTTCCAGTTTGTTTTATTTCCAGCATGCATATTCTAGAATAGCTCTATACTCATGACATTAGAATTACCTTTCTTACTGGTGTCTTGTAACTCTATTGATTATGAATCCCGGATTGATAATTAATGAGTGCATTATATTACACATATAAGTAGCACAACATGATCATTGTAATCATAATCTTGCGAATGAGTGCAACCGCCACATCTCTTTTCAGAGATAAACCACCACCATTCTAGCAAGCTCGTTTTCCGCTGCATTTTACAGTTTCATCTTATTTCCTTATTGAATAGAAACCAATTTTACTATATATCTATTATTTTGTGTTTAGAATATTTTGATAATAATATGTATTCATTTTGTTTTTCTTATAAAATTTGGATCACTGCTCCATGTCTCATATAATATGTTTCCGCCTACAATCGTCACTATAGCTTCCTCATGGTTATCACTCGTGACCTGCCGAGAACAAGAACAACAAGGGAGAAACAACATACAAGAATAATACTCTTTATAATAATAATAAAAAAATAGCAAGAACAATTGTCACAATATCTCCTTTAGATCTATCACTTGTGACCTGCTTGAAACAAGGGTAAAATGTAAGAAATACAATAATAAGGAATGAGAGAATCACTTTTCTAGTGTTGTGATCAATCATTCCTCCATGGTAACCTAGAAACAAAACAAGAAGTTTCTCCTAGAGGATATGTTAGTTATATCTAGTAAATGATTACAATAAGCATATATCTCAATAATGCTCACATGCTACCAAGTATTCAATAATAAAACTTTTCAAAGATTACTATCACAACTATAGTGTTTAGCAGTTATCAAACTTGATATGTGTAAATTTGAATCTTATCAATTTAATCAATAAAACATGGAACCTGGAGTCTTGTCCTCAAGAATGAGTGTGTTTATTTTCTTCCAAGTCTCCTTTACTCAAGCTGACAAGTACTTTCTTCAACTTGTCCTATGTACTAAGACAATATGCTATCTTGGAATAAATCTGAGTTACATAATACGCTTTATGATCTCAACTTTAATCAATCTAATACTTTGACTTTAATTTTCACCAATGGTTAGTATGGTAACTTCAACAAATCAAAATGCAACATGGATATTCATAAGATTACAATAACTCCATAACAAGTAGAGGCATATCAAAGTAATCAAACCTGGGGTGCATGGTTCCTTTGAATGTGTTGGATCTACAATTGTTGTTTAGACAAGAGATCCTTTCTCCTGCAAATACCCTATAAAATGTTTCTCAAGGAATCCCTTGAGCGATAGAGGAACGATATGATGGAAAACTTTGCACAAATCCTTCAAAAACTGTCAACAAGTGATGCATCCACCTCAAACGGGCGTGCCACCCCCTTCAAGTTACAGATCAATTTTGATATTCCTATATCTGAAGGTCAAATAGATGCGGATGTCATAGATAAATGGTTAAACCTTCTAGAAAGGTATTTTTTTCCACAACTTTTTCGATAGAGAAAAGATTATATTTGTTCTCCTGAAGGTTATCCCCCATGTCAAAGATTGGTGGGAGACTTTCTGTGAGCAAAATGAAATAGAAGGATCGACATTATTTGTAGTTTCACCCACATGGTATTCCTTCAGGGATGCTATTAAGGAACAATAATACCCTATTGGAAGTTATGATGACTTGTATACAAGATGGACCACACTATGGTAGGAAAGAGACCAGAAAGTTCTAGAGTTCACCAATGTCTTCCACACCTTGCGCACCAAGCTGGGTATAAAATATTCTATCTGACATCTGGTGCTCAAGTATCGTGGTGGACCTCATAGATACATACATATAGAAGTGGAGTTTTTGGACATCTCGTCCTTGGGCATGTCCTATCGATATGCTATCAAAATTGAGCAGAAGATTAAACAAAAGACACTAGATTTTGAGTCTGGGAGCCCCTCACAGCATAAGCAGGGAAACGGAATCCCTAACCCACAAATGTTACACGTTATTTTCTTCATCCCTATGACTGTTAATGATGTAAACCTATCTGTTTCCTTCAGAGGGGTCAGTGGCTTGAATTCCTGAATAAAGGAGGGAGAAGAACTTTTACTGAGAGATGAAGTTGTATTTTCCTTTGTAAAAACCCTATTAAAGAGTATTTCGACAGGCTTCTCTATACATAGGGTGTGAAAATGCCTGATTTCCACAAGCTGCACCATAGCTAGATTGCAGAGTTTCCGCAGGCTGCACTATAGTTAGGGTGCGACAACCTTCGTATGTGGGAAAAATGGGCGTCTTCTCGATGCTTCTAGAAGGAGAAGATTCTATGGTGAGGTGGCCTCCAAACGGTTTGGATATTACTCTCTTTCATCATTTAGTGGGATCATCCTAGCCTCCCCACCTTATCCTCTTCAACTTATAAAAGGAGAGAAACTCTCAAGGAGAAAGTTAGTTGTTTTGGCTTGATATTGTTAGCTTGGTTAGAGTGGCTTTGAGATTTTCTTTGTCAAGATAGATTGTGAGTAGCTATCATATTTATGGTCTCAGAATCCTTGGAGCAAGAAGTGTGTGGGAAGCAAGGAACTGTTGGAAGGAACCTGACAACATCAAGGCATCTGGTTGTATCTTTCTTCCACATTATTTAATACAGATATACTTTTCTTTCCTATATGAATGTTATTCATCCATATTGTATGATTCGTTGATCACGTACATAGTTTCATATCAAATAGACTCTATTATTCTTGTCTTCGTTGGCCTTTTCTTATTTGCAAATATTTCTCATAAACCTCATGACGGAGCTTGGATTTCATTGGCGAAGTCGGATCCTCGATATTTAAAAGGTATGTTATAAATCCATTTCTCATTTGATAATCAAATCTAAGGAAAGAGTATTGTACTGTCTTGTTTTGTTCTAGATCTAGGTGGATCTAGGGGGATTGATTTGTGTCTGCACTTAACAATTAGCCTGATAACAAAATTGGCGACTCCATTGGGGAACATATTGTTTTCCTAGTTTTTCTTGCTTTCTGTTCTATTTTCTGAGTCACTGGGAGATCCGCCTTGACTCTCTGACTGTTAAAATTCACTGAAAACCTTCATACTTTTTATTTTTTCCATTTTTTATTGGATTTCCGCACCCTACCTATTTAGACTACTCATTCATTAGATTTGATTATCAAATGAGAAATGGATCTAGAACATACCTTTTAAATATCAAACATCCGACTTCGCCAATGAAATCCAAGCTCCGTCACGAGGTTTATGAGAAATATATAGACAATAATAATAGATTATATTTGATATGAAACTATGTACGTGATCAAGGAATCATACAATATGGATGAATAACATTCATATAGAAAATAAAAATATATCTGTATTAAATAATGTGGAAGAAAGATACAACCAGATGCCTTGATGTTGTGAGGTTCCTTCCAACAGTTCCTTTCTTCCCACACACTTCTTTCTCCAAATATTCTAAGACCATAGATATTATAGCTACTCAGAATCTATCTTGGCAAAGAAAAGATTAGATCCACTCTAACCAAACTAACAATCTCAAGCCAAAACAACTAAATTTCTCCATGAGAGTTCCTCTCCTTTTATAAGTTGAAGAGGATAAGGTGAGGAGGCTAGGATGATCCCACTAAAACATGAAAGTGAGTAAGATAGAAACCGTTCGGAGGCCACCTCATCATAGAATCTTCTCCTTCCATAAGCATCGAGAAGATGCCCATTTTTCCCACGTATGAAGGCCACAACACCCTAACTATAGTGTAGCCTGTGGAAACTCCGCAGTCTAGATATGGTGAAACCTACAAAAATCAGGCATTTTCGCACCCTATGTATAGAGAAGCCTGCCGAAATTCTCTTTAATAGGATTTTTACAAAGGAAAATACAACTTCATCTCTCAGTAAAAGTTCTTCTCCCTCCTTTCTTCAAGAATTCAGGCCATTGATCCCTTTGAAGGAAACATATAGGTTTACATCATTAATGATCATAGGGATGATGAAAACAATGTGTAACAGAGATCCCCCCAAAGTATGAAGTTAGAACAGAGTGATAGCTGAAATACTTTGTCAAGTGTGTGCAGGGAACAAAGAACAGTCGATTGGAAACCTGCGAACAAACAAGAAAATACAGTACAATAATATATCATCACTGAGGTAGGCATTCCCGTACTCAAGATACAAATGACACAAAGCATAAATGATGACATGAAAATATCCATGTCAAGCAAGATAGGTCATGGCCACCAAACATACACTGTGGATCGATGCCAATATGACTTAAGTCTGAACATAGCCACCAAAAATACATTGTGGATCTATGTGTTAAATACGCAAATTTGAACATAGCCATGAGACATACAATGTGGATCTATGCAGCAATACAAACTGAATATACTCCAATGCAACTTGAATCTGTTAGAAAATATTCAGGCTCTTCATCTCCACCACTCTATAGTACGAATCTAACCATGTGATTACAGGTACTGAAGTCGAACATGGTAGAAACCCCTTGATTACCGGTAATTAATGAATACCATTAACAACTACGAGGGAAATCACCATTAATGTCAATGAATCCCAAGGCACACTAGTACAATCCAACAGGTGTGAATTAATGAGCTGAAGTCGAACACTCGGTGGAATCTCCCGATCAGGGGTCAGTAATGAAAAACCACTATCGAAAGAGAGGAAACCTTCCATTGAGGCATGCAAGTTCCAAGGTACCAATTAGTTTGTAAGTCTAATTCCTGGATAATGAGTTGAAGTTGACAGGAAAAGACTTGTCACAGGAGGGCCTTAATGTATCCCCCATCAATGACACGAAACAGGTAACAAGATTTGAAGTAGATCAGAGTAATAAGCAATCTAGGACTGACTCAGGGACGGTTGACGCAATAGAAGGCTTAAGGATTGCAGAAATGGCCGACGCAATAGAAGGTTTTCCAAGTTGAACATCTCTTTGAACATATTGACGACACAACAACTTTCTTGGAAACACTGACTCAACAACATGGATCATAGACCAATTTGTAATCTTATAAAGGAGTATGAACAAGAGACAAGTGGATTTTCCAACCTAGACACAAAGCAATTGAAAGGGTGTCATGTTCAAAAGTGACTCTTCCATAGAATACAGGTTTAGATACATTTCTTTCCAAATTCTCCCCCCACCATTTCTGGTGAGTACCTCTTTATTTTTACAAAATCTTGAGGAGGATAACATATGCTAGAATTGTAAGCTCATCCTTCAGATGAGTCCTTCAGAGTATTTTTAACGAACCCTAGGAAGGAGTGGTTCGGTCCTATATGGGTCTATCAATGTTTGTTTAATGAGTCCAAAGAAAGAAAACTAGGGGTTTTTCATGTTTAGAGCGTCTGAAAAACACTTAAAGAGAACTCTCTCAGTTATTTTTTCATAAAGTAGTCTGATGAGACCAAAAAATAGATAAACTATCGCTCAACAGACTTTTTCTTCAAATACTTTAACGAGCGTGAAAATAACAAGGTCGCTTGGCAATCGTTTCATGTTTAGAGAGTCTAAAGAGAGCTTAAAGGGAACTCCATGTGGTTCCTTTTTGGTATAACCTTTATGAGTCTGAAAAAGTGATAAAAGTGTACTCGGTTAAATTCTCATTGATTTAAGAGCACGATAAAGAACAAAGACAAAGATCAGGATTGTTTTCATTTTTATGCAAGCTTAAAACAAAACAAAACTATGCTTGGGATAGATTATATTTTTTCACAAGCTTAAAACTAAAAAAAGCTATGCTTGGACCTGATTTCATTTTTACACAAGCTTGAACCAGAAGAAACTTTGCTTGAGGTAGGTGGTTTCATTTTTACATAGGCTTGAACCAAAGTGAAAACTATGCTTGTGCCTTCCCAACGCATGGTTGGTACTTAGCCCCCATCTTAAGAAGCTAGTGGCTCAACTTCAGCATGAAGTCCAGAGGATGGAAGAAAATGCCCCCCAAGCTTCATTTCATCCAACTGTAAAGGAGAATGAAATGAAGCTTCAAATACTAGACAAAGGACTTGACTCAAATAGAGAGGGGGAACAATTTGTTTCATTTTTTAATGAGATTGACATAGAAACAAGAATTATGCTTGTAAACTCTGTTTCATTTTAACAAGGTTGCCACATAGAATAAAATACTATCCTCACAGATGGTTTCAGTTTTTAACGAGCTTGAAAGAAGAAAATCATGCTCAAGGCTAGTTTCATTTTTTAATGAGATTGAAATCCAAAAACCATGCTCAAAATTCTCTTCTTGATCATGGATTCCAAGAGGACAATGCTCTGGAAGGACACCATGTCAAGGGACAAAACTTATTCATGGCCTCCAAGAGATCTTCACTTGATGGAAGAGACACACTTTGGAAGGAACACATGTCGAGGGCCAAGACATGGGTAAAGAGATCAGGCTCCAATAGCCCTAGTGAAGAGATCACCATGTCAACTACCGGATCTAAGTCATAAGATACTAATCTTACAATGTGAGGATCATTTGCATCAACATCTAAAGGCATGGGAGTCAATGCCACATAATTGAACTCTAGCAGAGGCGATACCATTTTCATATAAGAACTAGTTAGGGAGGTCATCCAGTCAGGACCGATGAATGAGAGTTGATCAATAGTCACAATTATTCCATCGTGAGGGAAGGATATCACACGAAAAAGATTGGACACAAAAACTTTCATGGCATAGACATAATCCCGCCCAAGGAGTAAAGCAAAATCCAAGGGGTCTTGGACTACCATAACGTCAATAAACATAGTTTTCTCTCCCAAAGTTACATGAAAGTGAGGAAGGGTCCCTAAAGGTTGACTAGTTCTTCTATTAAAAGATAACAAATTCTGCGTAACTGACACAAGATGAGGACAACCCAAAGCTTGCCAAGCAATAGAGGAAAAAATACTAACAGACGCACCTTCATCTATCAACGTCTGAGGAATGTCCCAACCACAAACATGTACTGTAATATGGAAAGAAATTTGAGAGGGAGGATGAGGTCCAGTTATCACACCCCAATTAAAAAGGATGGACTCATTACTTGGAGGAGGTTCCACGGGAGAAGGAAGAATGCCCCACGACATGGTAGATTCTGTATCAATGAGAAAAACATGGGCAGTATCGGGTTTAATCTCTAGCGGGAGAGTAGGATCGACCGATGATGAGATCAGATCAACCACTTGGGTTTCATTCTCCAAGGGGAGAATGGGGTTGACAGGTGGAAAGGGATCGATCGATTGGGTTTCACTCTCTAACGTGAGAGTGGGATCGACTGAGGATGGGATCAAATCGATCACTTGGGTTGCACTTTCTAACGGGAGAGTGGGATCGACCAAGGATGGGATTGGATCGACCACTTTGGTTGCACTCTCTAACGAAGAGTGGGATTGACCGAGGATGGGATCAGATCGACCAATTTGGTTGCATTCTCTAACGGGAGAGTGGGATCAACTGAGTATGGGATCAGACCAACCACTTTGTCAAATGATTCAACTAAGGACGTGAACAGATTGACTACATGATCAACCAGACTGACCAATGAAGGGACTAGATTGATCATTCCATCAACTACAGATGGGTCGAGAGTAAGCTTGCGATAAGAAGCTGGAAGTTGAGGCTGTGAAATAGTCACGTCTTCAAGGAATTTCGAGGCTTCGTCAATACAAGGGAAAAGGTGAGTTATATGACTCCCTTTGCATAACATACATGGGAACCTGGCTCTAATTTTCTTCTTCCCAACAATATCATGACTAGTTGATTGGAGTTCATCAACATGTTGTTCAGAGACTAATGACATGGCTTGGCGAGGGTGTGTAGACCATGCTTCTATAACCTTGGATAGACCAGGGAAATTCTTAAGAAGATGGATACCCTTACAAATCCTGCAAGGGTAATTGGGCTTATGGGCTGTTGTCTTGGCATCATCAACACTCCCAGCACGATTATCAGTAATTGGTTTCTTTCCAACATGTCCTGCAGTGGTTGGAAGTTTGGACCCTTTTTTATTTTTCTTATTCTCATTCTTCCATTGCTTCTTCTTCTTATCCACCGAGTTACTAGTTTTAGAGCTTTCACTCGGCGAAGAAGATGAAATGGAAGAAGACCTTGCAAGTAAAGAAGGCGAAGAATATCTTACTAGTGAAGAAGGTGAAGGATCAACATGAGGTTGATGTTCTTGGGGGGAAGTGCTGACAAATGAAGAACTAACTACATTCGAGACTACCTGAGTGGAAAACAACCATACCGGTAGTCCAATTGTGAGATCTGGAAGGCTCAAAGTAGCGATGTGAGGAGGACCAATGTTTCTGTAAGAAGGAAAAACAAAAGGTTCCCCTAGAAAAAGGGTTCCCTCATTGGTCATTTCGGGAACTGACGCCATATAAATAAAGATCCAACCTAGATTTTTCTAGGGAAAACAAACAACACACGCTAAAAATCTAGTAAGCAAGAAAGAAAAAAAAACCTTCTCACAATGAACACACTAGTTGGTGATGAAATCCAATGTCACGAGAACAATGTAAGAAGGGGTTGAGATAGAGCGGGTGGAAAAGTTACGTTGATGACCTGCTTAATGAACTTACACCCTGGTGCAAGGTCCCACACATAATCCTGGGTATAGCCTCCAAGGAGCTCGAGTGAGTTTGGCCAACGCCGATTCCAAGTACCATGAAGACTTTCCCCTCCACAGTCACCTCGTGTAAAGAACCTAAAGAGAAAGGCCACTAAGGTTAGCAACTACAATAAATATGCTCGGGGAAACAGTCGAGAGTCCGATCCATGCACAAAGGCAGGGTATCTATCCTGAAATCAACTTGAAAGGCTTCCACTCATCATTGTGGGTATACCTTCAAGTGACCTCCATAATACGCGCAATCTCTGCACCAAGACCAACAAAGAAGGGTGAGTAACTCTGTCAGTCCCAATGCAACCTCGTGATTGACCCTTGTGTTAGAAGGGATTCCCAGGAAAAATTGTAGCAAGTGGATTTCACTGCTCCCTAACTCAAGATTCAATGTTTGTTTGTAGCTTTGGAAAGTTATCTTTCACACCTATTCCAAAGCCCTACAACTAATCTAATGTAAGTTTGCTACGAAAAAATAAAAAAATGTCTAATAAATTTTTATAAGAACTTTATTTTAAGGATGTTGTTATTCAAGAGGAAAATGGCATGGACTAAATGATGTTTTGACCAACTCTAAACAATGAAAAGAAATGAGAATACAAATATTTCACTTCGATGAAAGTTATCTTACGAGAAGGAGAAAATGTTTATCATTCCCAGATGCACATTGTCCCAAAATTTTATTAAACTCATCAATAGCAAGAACTTTAAGAAATGACCAAAAGAGACTATACACTAATAAACGATTCT
>ML796992.1:49282-72535 GCA_009831015.1 Picea engelmannii
TCCCCCCCCCCCCCGCGGCCATGAGGGGGAGAATTTTTAGGATTTCAATACTAAAAAATGCCAAAAATCATGCAATTTCACTACTCCAAATGCAAAGATTCCCCCAAACCAATGAAAAGAAAGAAAATTAAAACTTTTGTTTCAAAGAGACACTTAAATAAAGAGCAAGTTTACTCAAAACAAAAGAAACCCAAACTAAGTTTCTCTTTTAACATGATTTATTCATAAAAAGAAGTATTCTTTCACTAAACAATTCTAAAGAAAAACAATGCTTTGTAACAGAAAGACACTCAAAGGAAGAGATCAAATATTTCAAAAACAAACAAAGAAAAAATAAGGTAAATATGGATGAAAGAAGATTCAAATTTTGTCAAGCAGACTATAATCAGACTGTAATCAGACCCAACAAATCACCCCAGAACCATATCACGGATCTGGTCAGGAAAAACCATCAAAAAGAAAAAAAAATCACAATTTTCGTAGGATGGAAGACTAGCACAGTGCGAAAATCTTTGATCTTCGCATGCCAGAAAAGGGTAGGGTGTGGAGTTTCCGCACTGGTCTAAACAGGTAGGGTGCAAAAATCCAATAAAAAATGGAAAAAATAAAAAGTATGAAGTTTTTCAGTGAACTTTAACAGTCAGAGAGTCAAGCCGGATCTCCCAGTGACTCAGAAAACATAACCCAAGCAATCAAAGCAAGAAATAAAGAAACACTAGGAAAAGAATATGTTCCCCAATGGAGTCGCCAATTTTGTTATTGGGCTAATTGTTAAGTGTGGACACAAATCAATCCCCCTAGATCCACCTAGATCTATAAAAAAACAAGACAATACACTACTCTTTCCTTAGATTCGATTATCAAATGAGAAATGGATCTAAAACATACCTTTCAAATATCGAAGATCCAACTTCGCCAATGAAATTCAAGCTCCTTCATGAGGTTTATGATAAATATCTGCAAATAAGCACAAGCCAATGAAGAAAAGAATAACAGAGTCTATTTGATATGAAACTATGTACGTGATCAAGGAATCATACAATATGGATGAATAACATTCATATAGGAAAGAAAAGTATATCTGTATTAAATAATGTGGAAGAAAGATACAACCAGATGCCTTGATGTTTTTAGGTTCCTTCCAGCAGTTCATTGCTTCCCACACGCTTCTTGCTCCAAGGATTCCGAGACCATAGATCTTATATCTACTCACAATCTATCTTGACAAAGAAAATCTCAAAGCCACTCTAACCAAGCTAACAATCTCAAGCCAAAACAACTAATTTTCTCCATGAGAGTTCCTCTCCTTTTATAAGTTGAAGAGGATAAGGTGAGGAGGCTAGGATGATCCCACTAAATCATCTAAGCAAGTAAGATACAAATCGTTCAGAGGCCACCTCACCATAGAATCTTCTCCTTCTATGAGCATAGAGAAGACGCCCATTTTTCCCACATACAAAGGCCGTCGCAACCTAACTATAGTGCAGCCTGCAGAAACTCCACAGTCTAGTTATGTTGCAGCCTGCGGAAATCAGGCATTTCTGCACCCTATGTATATATAAGCCCACGGAAATCCTCTTTAATAGGGTTTTTACAAAGGAAAATACAACTTCATCTCTCAGTAAAATTTATTCTCCCTCCTTTCTTCAGGAATTCAAGCCACTGACCCCTCTGAAGGAAACAAATAGGTTTACATCATTAACGGTCATAGGGATGACGAAAATAATGTGAAACATAGAGCCCCCCAAATTATGAAGTTATAACAGAATGATAGCTGAAATACTTTGTCGAGGGTGTGTAGGGAACAAGGAACAGTCGGTCGAAAACTTGCCAACAAACAAGAAAATACAGTACAATAATATATCATCACTGAGGTAGGCATTCCCATACTTAGAATACAAATGACGTAAAGCATAAATGCCGACATGTAAAGATCCATATCAAGTAATATAGGTCATGGCCACCAAACATACACTGTGGATCCATGCCAATATGACTCAAATCTGAACATAGCCACCAAAAATACATTGTGGATCTATGTGTTAAAGACTCAAATTTGAACATAGCCATGAGACATACAATGTGGATCTATGAAACAATACAAACTGAATATACTCCAATGCAACCTACATCTGTGAGAAAAGATTCAGGGTATTCATCTCCACCACTCTATAATATGAATCTAACCATGCGATTACAGGTACTGAAGTTGAACATGGTAGAAACCCCTTGATTATCAGTCATTAATGAATACCATTAACAAGTGCGAGGGAAATCACCATTAATGTCAATGAATCCCAAGGTACACTAGTACAATCCAATGGGTGTGAATTAATGAGATGAAGTCGAACACTCGACAAAATCTCCCAATCAGGCGTCAATAATGAAAACCCACTGCCGAAAGTAAGGAAACTTGCCATTGAGGCATGAAAGTTCCAAGGTACCAATTAGTTTCTAAGTCTAATTCTTGGATAATGAATTGAAGTCGATAGGAAAAGACTCATCACAGGAGGGCCTTAATGTATCCCCCATCAATGACACGAAACAGGTAACAAGATTTGAAGTAGATCAGAGTAATAAGTGATTCAGGACTAACTCGGGGATGGTCGATGCAATAGAAGGCTTAAGGAATATAGAAATGGATGATGCAATAGAAGGCTTTACAGGTTGACCATCTCTTTGAACATATTTATGACACAACAACTGTCTTGGAAACACTAACTCAACAACAGGGATCACAGACCAATTTGTAATCTTATAAAGGAGTATTATCAAGAGATAAGTGGATTTTCCAACCTAGACACAAAGCGAGTGAAAGGGTGTCATGTTCAAAAGCGACTCTTCTATAAAATAGAGGTTTAGATACATTTCTTTCCAAATCCCCCCCCCCCACCATTTTTGGTGAGTACCTCTTTATTTTTACACAATATTGAGGAGGATAACATATGCTAGAATTGTAAGCTCATCCTTTGGATGATTCCTTTAGAGTATTTTTAACGAACCCTAGGAAGGAGTGGTTCAGTCCCATATGGGTCTATCGATGTTTGTTTAACAAGTCCAAAGAAATAAAAATCAGGCATTTTTCATGTTTAGAGAGTTTGAAAAACACTTAAAGAGAACTCTCTCAGTTCCTTTTTCTTAAATTAGTCTGATGAGACCGAAAAAGAGATAAAATATCGCTCAACAAACATTTTCTTCAAATAATTTAACGAGCGTGAAAAGAACAAGGTCGCTCGACAATCGTTTCATGTTTAGAGAGTCTAAAAAGGGATTAAAGGGAACTCTAGGCGGTTCCTTTTTCGTATAACCTTTATGAGTCCAAAAAAGTGATAAAAGTATACTTGGTTACATTCTCATTGATTTACGAGCACAAGAAATAACAAAGACTAAGCTCAAGATTGTTTTCATTTTTACGCAAGCTTAAAACAAAACAAAACTATGCTTGGGATAGATTTTATTTTTTCACAAGCTTAAAACTAAACAAAACTATGCTTGGACCTAGTTTCATTTTTACACAAGATTGAACCAGAGGAAACTTTTCTTGAGGTAGTTGGTTTCAATTTTTACATAGGCTTGAACCAAAGTGAAAACTATGCTTGCGACTTCCCAACGCATGGTTGGTACTCAGCCCCAGTGGCTCAACTTCAACATGAAGTCCAGAGGTTGGAAGCAACAGAACAAAGGACAAAGAAAATAAGGGCAACCTCATGACAACTATTCCAAGCTGCAATCAAAGAAGGAAAATGGGAAGACGAAGAAATATACTGGGAAGTGGTGTGACTTCCATAAGATCCCCTGAAATAACAATGTTGATTTCCTCTCAAAGCAGTCATTAGTGTCTGAAGTAAAATCCTGTGAATCAGATGCAGGTTCCAACTCCGAGTCAAAACCAAATAAGGGGAGACAGATCATTGACCCGGAACCCAGTTCCACCGTTACTACCACCAAGATCCATCCTGGTGAACCTAATGAGACAGAGGAAGGTGAGCACCTATTTCATTCATAGATGTGGGTGAAAGGAAATCCACTGAACTTAATCATTTATAAAAGTAGCCAAAAGAACCTCATATAAACAGAGGTCATCAAGTGGCTAGCCCTGCTGACAATGGCACACCCGCATCCTTACACCATCAGATGGCTTTGTCAAGGAAGCGATCTTCGCATCAACCAATTATGTTGTTTGTCGTACGACATCAAGCCATTCAATGATGAGGTATTGTGTGATGTTTCTCCCCTTGAATTTTGTGATTTTCTTTTGAGACAACCTTATTTATGGAAACTTCATGTTGTATATGATTCTAGGCCTTGTAGTGTTATTATTAATTTGAATAGGAAATTGTACAGGATACCTGAGGTAGTCCCACCTAGTGTTATTTCCTTGATCTCTACAAAGCAATGCAGGAATGTAATTTCTCAGAGCGGGAAGTTTTTATTCTTCGTGAGTCTCCCTCAGAGTGAGAGAAAGGTTGCAGCCACATCCATGGCCTCTACAACTGACCTCTCCATGCAATAGAATCAAGTGGATAAGGTCGTGGAAGAATACAAAGACATCTTCTCATCACCTACTGGAGTACCTATGCACTGTCAGGTCAAGCATCCCATTGATCTGACCCCCGACGCATCGCTACCAAATGGGCCAGTCTATCATCACTCTTTTCTAGAAAATGAGGATATCAAGCATCATATCCAAGAAATTATCCCCAAGGGGCACATACAACCCAACTCATCACCTTATGGAAGCACAATCGTGTTGGTGCAGAAGAAAGACAGGACCTAGAAAATCTGCATTGATTATCGGGCCCTAACAAAAATCACAGTCAGGTGCTGGTACCCGATTCCCCGAATCGATAATCTCCTTGATCAAATCAAGGGGGGGAAATACTTTAGTAAGATTGATCTGAGGTATGGATACCATCATGTCCTAATAGAATAGACAGATGTATGGAAAACTACCTTCAAGTCAAAAGAAGGTATTTTTGAATGGTTGGTCATGCCCTTTGGTTTTACGAATGCCTCGACAACTTTCATGAGGTTTATGGATGATATCCTCTGACCTTTCACTAATTATTTTGTGTTGGTGCATCAAGATGAAATCCGCATCTACAACAAGACTTGGGCATAACACTTGCAACATATTCAACAAGTTTTTCACACTCTGCGCCAACACAAGTTATATGCCAACTTGGAAAAATTATCCTTCGGCATAGAAATGATCCAATGCCTAGGCTACATTGTTTATGTGCATGGTGTGCATGTTGATCCGACCAAGATCCAAGTCATCCATGACTGGCCAAGCCCAACCATGCTCACTGAGCTTCGAATCTTCTTAGTCATTGCCAATTTCTATCACAGGTTCATGTTGTGATTCTCCCATATTGCATGGGCCCTCACTCAAATAAGCAGAGGTGGTGTTAAGGAAAAATTTGTGTGGGGAATGTCCCAACAGAAAGAGTTCAGTGATCTGAAGAAACACTTGTATTCAACACCAGTTCTCTCATTACCTGACCTACAACTGCCCTTTGATATTGAGATAGATGCTTCAGACTATGATGTGGGCACAATACTCACTCAACACAGCCACCCCGTGGCCTATCATAGTGAGACACTATAAGATGTCATCCACAAGTACCCTACTTATGACAAATAAATGTACTCCATTGTGAAATCCTGTCGCTAGTGGGGGAATTACATTCTTGGGAATGATACAGTCATCCACACTGATCATAATCTGTTGCATTTCATGTAGATGCAAGGCAAATTGCAGAATGACCACCATCATAAGTGGTCCACATATTTGCAGTTGTTTCACCTCAACATCAAGTATAAACCATGAAGTACAAACTGAGTCGCCAATTTCCTCATCCAACCTTCAGTTGTGGCACTCACCACAGTGCTAGACTCTTGTGGCCATGAGACCTCAGGGTGGCCCCACCTCTATGAGACGGATCCTGACTTCGCCAACACCTACCAGATGTTGGGTGCCAATAGAACTGTCAATAATTTCCATATTCAGGACATGATGTTGTGCCATCTGGGTGATATCTGCATTCCATCAAGTGATCTATTGAAGCTGATTTGGGAAGCCCACTATATTCAGGTGGTAGGACACTTTGGTGTGGAAACAAAAGTGGCAGTGCTACAAAAAAATTTCTACTGGCTGAAACTTCAATAGGATGTTAGCAAGTATATCCATTCCTACACTGCCTTCACTATTTCCAAACCGACCATCAAGAAACAAGGCTTGTACACTCCTCTTCCTACTCCTGATAGGCCTTGGGAATCCATCACAATGGACTACATGTTGATCCTCCCTTCCACCATGGGGGAAATGAATTTTTTGTTGTGGTTGTTGATCACTTTTCCAAGATGGTGATTTTGGCTGCCTATAAGAAGAGCATCATGGTGGAGGACACTGCCAATATTTTATTTGAACAAGTGTAGGTACCCTTTGGGATCCCACAAACCATTATCTCAGATTGGGATAGTTGTTTCCTCAACACATTCTGGTCGAGCCTCTGTTCATTGTTGGACACCAAGATCACCAAGTCCATTTCCTTCCACCCCCAAACAGATGGCCAAAACGAGGCCATCAACTGGATGATCGTGCACATCCTGTGCATGTACAATTTCAAGAGCCCTCAAACCTTGGATGAGAGTCTTCCTTATGTTCAACACAACTACAATAGACCCATACATAGCTCAACCGGCCACAACCCCTTCCAGGTGGGGTTGGGATTTCAACCATTGGATCCCATGGATGTTGCACTACCCCTTGCATCCACCCAGGCAGACTCATCGCATGATCCAATTGTAGCTAAAAAATCCACCTGGTTCATTGAGTGGATCTATCATATTCACAAACAGGTTTAGGATATTTTACAGAAGTCCAATGCCAAGTACAAGAAACACCATGATCGACACCGGGTGCCACAACAGTTTCAAGTGAGAGACAAAGTTTCATTGCACTTGCAGAAATAACACCTTACAGGGCCTCATCGAAAGCTTCTTCTACTCCGTTATGGGCCTTACACCATTATGAAGGATGTGGGTGAGAATTATTTTGTGCTCAACCTTCCCCCCTTACTTTACTTTCACCCAGTTTTCAACGTGGACCTCCTTCGGTCTTATTTTCCACCATTATTGGACACCTCAAAGATAGAAGAATAGTTGACACCAAAAGAGATTAACCCTTACTGCATGGTGTTACACATGAAATTTGCACACCTAGGTACCTTTCCCTAAGTGTCGTAAAGTGTCATATAAGTGTCTCATACACCTTGACACCATGGAATAACCTATGTCACAATCCCTAGACAATGTGGAGGAGGGATATATTACATGAAATCCAAAATACCAAGTACACATGAAATATTATTAATATTCATGGAAAAGGAATTGATTAAGTGTGAGAATCAAGTGCACATGAATTATTATTAATATTCATGAAAAATAAAGTAATTAAGTGTGAGAATCCACCTCACATTTGGTTTCCTATTTTTTAGGGAAGGTGGAGGATCTCATGGATGGTTGAAATATTTCCTCCTTAAAATCCTTGAGAGATATTTCCTCCCCAAAATCCTTAAGAGATATTTTCTCCCTAAATATCTTAGAGATCCCTTTCTTAGTGGATCTGATGAGAAAGCCTCTCCATGGTGGTTAAGTCTCCAAATCCTATATAATGAGGGATTTCCATGGAGGAGGGGGAGATGGAAAGAATTGTGAAGCATCTAACTTATGATCTCATGAGGACTATGTCATTTGGAGCATCAGCATTTTGTGTGAGGACTATTTAAGAAAGGGTTTGGACAAGGAGAACTTGGTGAAGCTGCTACACTATATCCATGGCTGTAAGTAACACTTTGTTCTCATCAATATAATCAATGCTTGGCCTGTTTATTTCAAACTTGTACTTGTTCCATATAAGTTTGTCTATAGTAGATGGATCTATGTTTTAGCTAATCTCAGTAGATTAGGAAGTTGTTTGTACTTTTGTTTGTCTTGCAGGATCTACCAAGGAGCTCAAGATCGAAGCACATCCTGGACCTTGCAGGGACAAACAACGTTCATAAGGTACATGTTTTCCTCCTTCTCTTTTGTTCATCAATTTGATTAGATCTAAAAGAAAGTCAGTGTCCATGTTAATCACCTTCTGTCTTAGAGTTAAGAGTCTAGCTCTCAAGAGGAAATCTACCTGTCTGTAAGGAGATTTTCCTACAACATAAATTGGTGACTCCACTAGGGAGCGAATCGAAACTTCCAGTTTTGGTTTTCCTCACAGACCTTGTCTTACCCTTCATTCTTTTTAGACTTTGTTCACCCTGTATGTCTAATTGCATATGCTAATTGAATCCTTATTCCATCACATTCATCTTGATTGACAAAGTTTGACTGAGTTTTTGTTTTTTTTTGACAATTTTCTGGGTTTTAAGACACCAGTTCTCCCCTGCCTATGTTAGCAGAGCATTGGCGCTCCATGTTGGCTTTGAACAGAGCGTTATAACACTCTAGTTCCCCTTACACCAGAGATCCACCCTTTCCTCTGCAAAAAAACCTTCCAAAATTGTCTTTTCTAAAGTCCAGTCTCTATTTTTTCCCTTGCTCAGCTTCTTTGTGCTTCAATACTTCTTCCTATTGACCTTTGACACTCTTCTTTCTAAGAAATAAGCACTTTGTTGTTCAGATTTTGTGACCTTCTTCCTTATTTTGAGTTTTTCTGCAGTTGAGAACTTGGAATCAATCCACTGCTTTCTTCTCTCTTATCTGACTAAAAGGGAACTCTGGTGAAGGGCATCAGAAATCTATGAATCATCTCATTTGGTTCTTTGAGGTCATTTTTTCTTAGCATCTTTCTTTTGTTTGAGCTTTTTTTATTTGCTTTGTTTTCTTTTTTTCTTCTTGTTTCAATCATAGCAAGAGGGTGTGTTTTTTGTGCGAAATCTGCTTATGCTTGTCCGAATCTCCTTGATCTGAAAGGGTAGTTGGCAAGAGAATTTTTCCATTGAATTAATCATCATTCGCATACAAACAAAAAAGATACATATTAGTGATTGGTTTGAATATTAGAAGGCATTTCTGAAATGTTTTAGCATTACATTGGATTTGATTGAGATTAAATTGATTGAGGACATTCCTTATTATTGTTTGATAGTGAAAACAACTCTTTCTCTCTCCCTTAAATAGGAATTCATTGAAAAGAAATGATTGCTTATCATCTTTTATGCATCTTTTTTGGGGATTGAGTCATCATTCCATCAGTTTCACTTTCATACACCCTTTGAGTAAAGAACAACTATAAAATGAATGCTAATTGAAAAATTATCTAGAACATTTTTTATTTTTAGGATCTTCCACCAACATTAGACTAGAATTAGAACTTTGGATTAGGCTGTGAGTACAACTCTCCAAAGTTTCCAAAACAAACATTAACATCCTGAGCTAGGGAGAGTCAAATCCAATTGTAGTATAGGTTTTCTGGGATCCCCCTCTCACCCAAGGGTTACGCACGAGGTCGCATTCAGGAGAATTACGGAGATTATTCCTCCGTGGTTCGACTGTTTGTAGTGGTCAGATCATATATTGGGGGTCACTTGAAGGTATATCCACGATTATGTGTGGGAGCCTCTTGGGTTGATTTCAGACTTGTTATCCTGCCCATATGTTCGTACTGGAATGTCGATTGTACCCGCCCAGGGACTAACTGGGAATTGGTGTCTTTAGTTTCCATAATCTTTAGGTACTTACACAAGGTGATGGTGAAGGGAAGTCTCACTGTACCTGGAACAAACATTGGTCAAACTCACTTGGGCTCCTTGGAGGGTAAATCCACAATTATTGCATGGAAGCTTGCACCAAGGTGAAAGTCCGTTAAGTAGGTTTCCATTTTAACTATTCCACCATATCCTATCCCCTTCTAGACTTGATCATGCGACATTGGATTTCATCACCAACTAGTACGATCATCGAGAGAAGTTTTGTTTGCTTGGTTGATTCCTAGATTTTTTTTTTAGCGTATGCTGTTTCTTTTTGTTAGTTAGCCCTAGATTCTCAGTGCATTCTGTTATTCTCCAAAATTGAGCTTGTAGACGATAAAGGTCTTCATCGATCACATAGGATGCAATGGCTGCCTCTATAAGGCTATCAACCCTTACCTCCTAACCCTCCAGAAGACAACTACCGTGGAGAGGTATAAAATCAATCTGACGCTGGAAGTGTTATTGCTCCTTTGTTAGATCACTCAGAAGGTGCTTTGGTTACGATTGAAAATACCACTCCTCACACTACATCTGTGTCAATAACCCCTCTCGAACCAATTTTTCTTCGTTTAGACTCCCTTGGGAATGTCATAGACGAAGAGGTCCCACGATTACCAGAGAGAACTTTTAACGAAACATATATGGGATCCACAGAGCCAATATTTTGTGATGAGTATAGGACTCCTGTTCATCCTAGCACCGCAGTAGATACCAATCCCACACATGCTCGTTCTTTATGGAGGACTTCATCAGGACGCGATCTCTATGAACATTTCAAATCCTTTCGACAACCCTTTTATCCTCATGACCCTCCTGGTGAAACAGGACCGTCCGGTCAAACCATGAGTCACCCAGTCGATCAGGTCATTAAACCTACTATTACATCAACACAAGTCCATCCCACTGCTGGACTCATCCCCTCTGCTCATATCCAAAGCACTTCAATCCCTACCCCCATTTACTCTACAGCTCCACATGTTCCACACGATCCTGTTGGGACATCTTTTCAGCCGAGAATGCAGACCCCTGCTAGCCAAACACAATCGGCTGGAGGGTGACCACCATCTAATGAACCTTTCCTTCTTGGAGGACTACCATTCTATGGCAGGCCTACCCCTCCTAGGGGACAACCCCCTTTTCATGCTCCTCTTGGAGGGCACCCTTTGTTTGCCAGTCATACCCCGGTCGTTAATCCACCATTGGCAGGGAGGAAACCTTTGTTTGCTGGAAACCCTTCATAATCCTAGGGAGTATCTTCAAGAGGCACTTTTATTCAAACCCACGTTGGGGGACACTCATCTCATAATCCACTAGGAGGAGTATCAAATCCTATTCCTTCCGGAACATCTTACGAACAACCTTATCCGGGTGGTATCTCGAACACCACCTGAAGTTCTCTGGGATGACAACCTTATCCTCCTCATGGGTCTAATGTGTATCCACCTCCGGGATCTACTCCTCACCACCCTCAAGGGAAAAATGTTTATCCTTCTTATGGGCAAGAAAATCACCCTGCCTATAATGCTCAGAACCCACCGGGTTATGCAAATGTTTCTCATCCATCATTGAATCCTGCTTATCTTGGAAAGAAACCATCATATATCGGAGGACCTACTAGTTACAACTATCCACCTAACCTAGTTTATGGTCCTATTGGTGTTCCTATGCCGCACCAGTATCATCCGCAAATTAACCGACAACTACCTTTCCTTGAGACTCTGGATCTCCCAGACTTGTCTCGGTTAAATAATGATCTTATTTTTCATTCACTGGTTTGGCTAGTCATTCCAGCTAAACTTCCCTCTGATATTCCGAAATTTGACGAAAAATCTGGTGAAGATCCAAACAACCATGTGATGACTTTCCATTTTTGGTGTTCATCAAACTCCCTCATGGATGATTCTGTACGTTTGCGTCTTTTCCAGTGAACACTTACAGGCTCAGCAGCAAAGTGGTATATTGAACTACCACGTGCTTCTTTTCATAATTTCAATTCCCTTGCCATGCCTTTCCTCACACACTTTCAACTACCTATTCGCTACGACACGGGTACTAAACTCTTGACCTCCCTTCGTCAAACTGACTCTGTGCATATCTCTGACCATATTCATGAGTGGAGGCTACGATGAAGGACGATCAATCTAATCATTCTTGACATATTATTGGCTGAATGGTTTACTAAATCACTTTTACCCCCGATCACTTGTGATGTCTCTATGGGTGGTGCAGTCACAGAGGAACAAGACATTTCTCGGGCTCAGTACTTATATTTGTTTTATTCACAATCTGGTACTTTGTATGATTTTCTTCCGAATGTTGCTCGAGCTAATAATTATCCATATAAGTCGTCATCATCATCTCATGTGGATGGCGTTATCGGTTCCTTCAACACTCAATATACTTCCCAATCGCTCACACTCTCCTCTACCTCCCCCCAAAATTAGATCTCTGAGGTGAATGAAGTTCAATCTACCCCTTCAAAACAATCCGAAGGTAAGAAGAAGACAAAGAATAAATAAAAAAATAACAATGAACAACCAAAAAATCAAGATCAAACACCTGCTACCGAAAAGCAAACACAACGGAAACTGAAATTCCCATGTATCATTTATGGTGATGATCACTACACTCGAGACTATCCACTTCGCAATGAAGTGGCCGAAATTTTCCAAGGAAAGTCACAACCCACTGTGCTTACTCATCCTTTTCCACAACAACAATCCATGGTTGCTCAAACCCCCTCTCCTGGGGGAAGTTCTATCCATCCTCATGATGAGGCCTCGTCGAGTGCACATATTTATATGTTTAATGGGATTAATTTGACCACTCTCTCTAAGACATATGACACACCAGGTAACCCTAACAAAGGAAAAGACACTAACGGTACCGGTACTTTACCGGATCCATCACTATCCTCCATTAGTCTTCCATCGGTTAATCCTCGATCTGGACCACTTCAGATTGAGAAAATCACGTTCGACTCTATCTTATGCCCTCCTAAGAGCACTATACGTAAAGCTACCTTTCATCCTAGTTCACGTGCTTCCCAGAACTACAACATTGTTGAAGATTTGGCTCAAGCACCATGTGTTATGTCTACGTTAGAAGTTCTACAACACTGCCCTAGTCAACGTAGAAGGCTCTTGGCCACTATTGGCATTGTTGATCCTAATTTGTCCAACCATATCATGTTTAACCTAGACAATTATGCATCTCGACTCTCCCACCAACTTGCTTTCCAAGTTGATGTTGTTGTTCACAATCAACAAATCCACCGAACTATTCTGGATGAGGAAGAATCAACTTGTGTCATGTCTTTAGCATGTTGGAAAGGTTTAAAATCACCCACACTTAACCAATCCCCAACGATGTTACACGCCTTCGATGGGCAAGGTTTTCATCCCCATGGGATTTTACAGTCCCTACCCATCCAATTGGGTGGAAAAACTATTACTATTGATGTCGAGGTGGTCGATGCTCCCCTTGATTACAACATGTTACTTGGAAGAAGTTGGTTTTATGCTATGACTGTCATTTCCTTATCGGTCTTTCGATGTGTACAATTTCCTAATCAAGGCAAAATTGTCACCATTGATAAATTGGATTTCTGCACGACCGATGCTTGCGTTCCCGCTACCAACAATATTCCTTTCTTGGGAGACCACAAGATCACGTATGAAATCATTGGTGTTGGCTTACTGAAATATTCTAGCCTCATGGGTACCTTCCCTACAACACTTCCACCGACTACACATCATATTTCCATTCTCGATATGATTTCAACCGTAGCTTATCAATCTTTGGAATCATCTGACCCTTGGATTGTACCTAGTCCATTGGAATTTGATGCACTAGGTGACACCATGCCACCTAGTCCAGCTGAAACATCATACATTTCTATCCAATCTGCTTCTCCCTCGTCGGATGACCAACATCTATTGGCACCTGATGGTTACTCGATGCAATCACGGTTGATTTCCTTGCCATCTGCAATCGATTACATTTCCCCAATTTTTCCCTCAGATGAATCTATCATGGAAATGTTGAGCATTGACGAGCTACCTTGGGATGATAACCATCATCGATCCTCTTTTCTTCTCCCTCATGAAGAAATTCGGGAAAATATATAGTCTATCTTCCCTCCTGATGTCGATTTTCTATCGTCTCCCATGCATTCGACTTCTGATGATTTGGATTCGGTAGTTGACATGGTGATTTCTTCGGTAGGGTCATGACCCTCGACATGTGTTCCTTCCAGAGTGATTATCTTCCAACTAGCAAAGATCTCTTGGAATCCATGACCGAGTTTTGTCCCTTGACATGGTATCCTTCTAGAGCATTATCCTCTTGGATGCCATGATCAAGAAGAAGCTACGAGCATAGTTTCTCTTCTCTATGGCAATCTCGTTAAAAAATGAAACAGAGGCCCTGAGCATAGTTATTTTCCTGTGTCAAGCTCGTTAAAAAATGAACTGGTCACCTCTCTTGAACCTTCTTTTCATCCACCCTTTTCTTTTTTCTCACCTAGTAGAGAACTTGGTGACAACCTCAAAGTCGTGGAATGAATTGAAGCTTGGAGGGCATGTCTCCAGCCTTTGATGATCATTTTGGAGTTAAGCCACTATATTTTCAAGCTAGGGGCATACCGAGCTTAGTCTTTGTTCTTTCTCGTGCTCGTAAATACATGAGAATGAATCCAGGTAAACTTTTATCTCTTTTTCGGACTTGTATGGATACACGAAAAAGGAACCCCTTGGAGTCTCCTTTAAGCTCTTTTCAGACTCTCTAAACGTGAAAAGATTGGCGAGTGATCTTGCTTTCTTTCCCACTTGTTAAAAGGTTTGAAAGGGAATCTTTCGAGTGATAATTTATCTCTTTTTCAGCCTCACGAGACTAACATTACGAAAAAGGACAACATTGGAGTCACCTTTAAGTTCTTTTCAGACTCTCTAAACATGAAAAGATTGTCGAGCGACCTTGTTCTCTTCACGCTCGTTAAAGTATTTGAAGAAAACGTTTGTTGAGCAATAGTTTATCTCGTTTTTGGTCTCATCAGACTACTTTACAAAAAAGGAACTGAGAGAGTTCTCTTTTAAGTGTTTTTCCAGACTCTATAATCATGAAAAACCTTCGATTTTTCTATCTTTGGACTCGTTAAACAAACATCGACAGGCCCACACAGGATCAAACCCTTACTTCTTCGAGTTCGTTAAACAAAGGAAGAGGAACTTACCGAAGGTGAGTTATATCGATCATGTTTTACCCTCCTTAACCTCGTTAAATTTAAAAGAGGTACTCGTCTATCTAGATGGGGGAAAAATTGAAAGAAGCAAGCCAAGCAGATTTTGAGAACATTACCAATAACTCTAAGAGTCGCCCTTGAACAAAACACTTTGTCTTTGTGCACATATTAATCTGCTGAACCTCTGCACTGAACAAATCCTCTGATTTTTTCTTACTCCTTTGGGTCACCCGACGAAAGTCACAATGTCCATTGCATCATCGTGTTTTGGTCCATGTCATGTTTCTGTTGTTGTGCCTCAGTGTTCAAGGGAAGTATCCACCTCGAGAGTCAGCCATCACAAATATCTTTTCTCAATACCCGTGTTAGTCCATGTTTATTTGATCTACCAATTACATCTCTGTGTCTTTTTCATGTCGTTGATGGGGGATACATCAAGGCCCTCCTTCGATGATTCTATTCATTTCGACTTCAACACATTATCCAGGAACTAGACTTAGAAACCAATTAGTACTTTGGGACCTGAATGCCTCAATGGTAGGCCTCCTCACGTTTGATAGTGGGTTTACATCATTGACCTCTGATTGGATGATTCCACAGATGTTCGACTTCATCTCATCCATTCACATTCATTGGAATGTACTAGGGTACCTTGGGAATCATTGACATCAATGGTGATTTCCCTCGTGCTTGTTAACGGTTTACATCATTAACTGATAATCAAGTGGTTTCTGCCATGTTCGACATTAGGACATCTATTCACATGGTTGGATTTGTACTACATCAAGATCGGTAAGAAGACCCTGGGTTGAGTGATCACTCTTATATGTACCTTGCCCAGGTTGCGACAGAGTTTCTCTTGAACAATGACACATATACTATCACATAGATCCACTTTGTATTGGTCGTCGCTATGTCTTGTCATCATGTAGATCCACTGTGTATTCTTCATGGCTACGATCAATTCAGGTCATAGGAGTATAGATCCACACTATATCCTCTGTGGCTATATCTTTTATTAATATAATTATGGATCCACAATGTATTTTATGGTGGCCATATCTTGCAAGTCTTTATCACCGAAGCATAGGTATGCCTGCCTTGGGTTTGAAACATGTCATAATATTTGTTGGATGTTTGTTTGTAGCTTCTACCAGGTTCTCTGAGTCCACACCCTTGCTTTAAAGATTTGTAAAGTGTTTCGGCCATCATTCTCTCTTCTGACCTCACACTTTAGGGGGCATTCTGTTACACATGAAATTTGCACACCTAGGTACCTCGCCCTAAGTGTCGTAAAGTGTCTCATACACCTTGACACCATGGAATAACCTATGTCACAATCCCTAGTCAATGTGGAGGATGGATATATTACATGAAGGCCAAAATAACAAGTACACATGAATTATTATTAATATTCATGGAAAAAGAATTGATTAAGTGTGAGAATCAAGTGCACATGAATTATTATTAATATTCATGAAAAAGAAAGTAATTAAGTGTGATAACCCACGTCACATTTGCTTTCCTATTTTTTAGGGAAGGTGGAGGATCTCATGGATGGTTGAAATATTTCCTCAAAATCCCTGAGAGATATTTCCTTCCCAAAATCCTTAAGAGATATTTTCTCCCTAAATATCTTAGAGATCCCTTTCTTAGTGGATCTGATGAGAAATCCTCTCCATGGTGGTTAAGTCTCCAAATCCTATATAATGAGGGATTTACATGGAGGAGGGGGAGATGGAAATAATTGTGAAGCATCTAACTTATGATCTCATGAGGAAGATGTCATTTGGAGCATCAACATTTTGTGTGCGGACTGTTTAAGCAAGGGTTTGGACAAGGAGAACTTGGTGAAGCTACTGCACTACATCCATGGCTATAAGTAACACTTTGTTCTCATCAATATAATCAATTCTTGGCTTGTTTCTTTCAAACGTGTACTTGTTCCATATAAGTTTGTCTACAGTAGATGGATCTATGTTTTAGCTAATCTCAGTAGATTAGGAAGTTGTTTGTACTTTTGTTTGTCTTATAGGATCTACCAAGGATCTCAAGATCGAAGCACATCCTGGACCTTGCAAGGACAAATGACATTCATAAGGTACATACTTTCCTCCTTCTCTTTTGTTCATCAGTTTGAGTAGATCTAAAAGGAAGTCAGTGTCCATGTTAAGCACCTTTTGTCTTAGAGTTAAGAGTCTAGCTCTCAAGAGGAAATCTACCTGTCCGCAGGGAGATTTTCCTATAACACATGGAACATGAATAGATTTATCATATCATGGACACATAGGTCAAGGGAACTCTCTAGCAGAGGATCCAACTTTATTGGGTTGTCAAAGCAGGGCAACTCCAAGTAGAAATTTCCTCATCTGATGGGGGCACTCAATGCAATGGATGCCATTTATTCCTAAGGAGGGAGGATTGATCTAGGTGGATATCGGTGGCAAGTGTCCACCCACCTTTTCCAACTATCTCAAAATAGTTTTCTGGTAATTTTGGCAATTTACTATTTTTAGCAGTTTTTAACTTCTCGGTCCAGTTTGAGGGCCTAAATGATTTTTTTTCATGATTGGGCACCTCAATTGATGCTAAAGGCTTTGATTTATCCCCCTAAGTGAATACCCTCGTCAATACCTTTCCAACTAGATATCATGTGCCCTAAAAAAAGATCGTATGCAAAAGTTATGACCCCGGGAAGTTAATGTACTAACTTACCCCAACGGGGCCCACATGACTTTTGGCGCTTCAACTCCTAGGGTTAGGTTTTTGGATGTATAGGGTTTTGGAATTCATATTTATTGTAAAAATTCCTTCAAATCCTCATTGTACTCATCTTTTTTTGAATGATCATAGTCGTCACATCTCTTCTCAGAGATAAGTTGCCACCATTCTAGCAACCTTGTTTTCAATCTGCATTTTACAGTTTTCAACATATTTATTATTTAATAGAAGTAAAGTTTTACTGTATCTCTGTTATTTTTCATTGTTTCTCTATGTGAACATTATTAATATGTGGTTTCATTTCATTCCTCTCATAAATCCAAATCAATATCTGTGTCAATGGTCAAATCCTTAAATGATACTTCTCTTTATCACCTCTAGTGATATAGTTTTGTACATAGTAGGATTCTCTTTGATTTTCAAATTTATTTTAAAACTTTGTTCTTTCTTTTATCTTATCGCTTGGTTTTTTCTACCACAATAAATCCCTTGCTAACCTATTTTTCATTTGAATTACTTGAAACTATTTTTCAAACCTAGCGAGCACCTTGCAAGAGAATATCTAGTCAGGTACTCATTGTAATGATGAAATGTCTTATGTTTGGTATTAAACAATTAAATATGACTTATGGTTGTAGTTTATGGGATGAATTCACCAATATTTTTTTTGAGGAAGCCACCAATTTTTCATAATATGAGTGTGAGTCATTGAAGTTGTCAGGAAACTGGTATCCTATGTGATCATTCTCATACACAGTTCATGGTTATTAAACATGATACAATAATAGATCTGGGCGTCTTATATATAATTCTCGTGAGTCCTCCCTACCCTATAATTTCACAAGTTTAATAGAATTATGTTGGGGGAAGAACCCATGAATAAAAGCACTGACTAAGACATGCATATCAAAACGAATCTTGTATCACCTCGCTTCCTTCACACCCTACATGCATAAACATATCTATAACTACAATCCAAAAGGGTGAACATTAGTTGAAATAGCATGGAAGTTGAAATCTCTATCATTAGTGTGGGAAGTATAAGTAAACCCATCGAGGCTATGTATGCTCACTAGAAGTGGGTCTGTGCTTGGATGATACCAAGACAACTTCATCGGGGCTATGGAAACTCTTTGGAAATGAAGCAATGCTGAGAAAAAGAGATGAGTAATACATTGTGGTATTAAAAAAATTAGGTATGAGCCTCGGTGGTGTTCTACTCCTCCTAGATTTTCAAAATAAATTGACTAATCTTGTTTTTAACATTCTCTCTTGAATTATCCTGAATATCACTAGTCATAGTCACTGTATCCTCATCCTTTCTATAGAGCAGTCTTTGTGGGGTCCATGGCATTGATTAGCCTGTAACTTTTGCGGAAAAATTCAAAGACTTAAAAAGTATTATCTGGTGGTTTGAAACAAAGATAATTGGTTCTCATATGCAAGTTGCCATTTTTTGTGAGAACACAACAACCCCACCAAAAATATTAGTTTTGGTTGGGACCCTTACTAACAAAATTTTGGCAAGGCACTACTCTTTACCTACCCAATTATTTAGTCACTTACAAGATTAATGTTTTCCTATGGTTGTAATATCCCTAGGCCGAACCCAATTGTAAATGTAAATGAAAATGTACTTAAGCTGGTGAGTTGTTTGATATGATTTTTGTATGCACCTCTCATGGAATAGTGCGTGCATTTACTGCACAGTAAAATGATGAAGTGTGCACATTCCAGGATACCACACGCAACAACTTAAGTACGCATGATTTTGAGACCAAGGATCCTTTGTGTATATGATTCATTTTATAGGCTAGTGAGCCAGTTATTATAAGCTAGGATCTTACGTTTTGAATTAGGCCATATATCCTAGATGCTAAAGGCCAGTGCGCCTATTTTTGTATATATCTCATCATTAATATAAAATACATCGTTGTGTGCAGACTGACCAGGATAAAAGAGTATGGGGCACTAAACTCCACTAGTTAGGGAAAGGGAGGGCTAAAATTTAAGGAAAAGGGATAATCTAGGGAGCTTAAGCCAAAAAGGAATATTATATTAATATTTCTTAAAGTATAAAGTATGGATAATTATTTTATCCTAAGTTTAAAAGATGGGGACAAGTGGGCCAAAGTAGCTCCCAACATGACAAGTGTCAAGTTGGGGACATGCATACATATTGTTTGGACTTAGTTCATTTCCTATCATTATTTCCATCATTCCTCCCATCATTCAAGCATCCATTCAATCATCCATGAGCAGTCACTCACGTAGTCAGTTATCCTCTATACTTCCTGTCACTGTATCAGAACCTGTATCCATACCCATACCTGTTGTGTAACTGGTTAGCTTGGGAGCTGGACTGAAGAAGCGGGTTGTCAGGCCCATGGGATATTGAAGAGAGGGGTTGTCAGGCCCATGAGAAATTCCTCTCTGGGTGAGATAATTGTTCAGAATTGTTTTCCTAAAGATGCTAAACTAGAAATAAATGGCTCTGAGACTTCATGTCCAACCTGTTGCTGAAGCTCGGAAAGGAAGTAGGGAATCTGAAGGACTGTTGAGCAGAGAAGGGGCACACTTCCTAGGGTGGGACATGCATATGGGGAATGAGGGACTGCAGGCTGTTAGTTTGAATAGGAACCTATGACAAAGAATTTCTTGTTGTCTATGAGCCATTAGCCTTGTTAGGAATCCCTTTACCCAGGTGGAGTTTAGTCCCAGCTCGATGGTGACCCACTGCTGAGAGTGATGAGCAGTGTGGTCTAAGGCTGGGAGGTTCATGGAAGTTCTACACCCAGTTGGTTATGTTCTTACCAAGATAAGTTTCAACTGTGTGATAAATTTACATGCTGCATTATTATTTACGTGTTTATTTTGGCGAGTTTATCCTATGTGTGGTTATAACTGTCTGTATGTTTATGGGTATTTCCTGTATATGATGCTTATCTATTCTTACTATTATTTTAGTATGAATTCGTGCTTTTACATAATGTATTTGTCTGTTTACATTTTATATATGAAGTTCTGCAAAGGTTCTGTGTGTATATGTTTAATTGCATGCAGTTCGAAAATTTTATGCGGCATAGCTCAGTTAAATGTTGGGTATGTTACAGTATGTTCCGCAGAGAGAATGAAAGCGTTCTCTAGAGTAGCATGCCTCGACATGAGTGGTTTGGGATGTTACAATATGGTATCTGTTGAGTCTCAGAAATGTCGTATTTCCATCCACCTTTCCCTTCATCATTCTTCACATTTCATCACCCCATTAACCTTTCATGATACCATTTTCATAATTAAATATGGGTTTAACCTTATTATTTTCCAAATCATTTATTTTAGTATTAAAAGGGAATTTTTTATTAAATATTTGAAAAATGACATGTTTTCATATATATCTCAAGAATGTGTGAGCTTTATCATGTGTAGGAATATGTGAAGGATTAATACAAAAAGACTTGTTGAATATATCCTCTACCATTTCAAGGAGATGGTTATTCAAAGCTTATTCCAAGGAGAAGATCATGGAGATTTAGTTGTCATATTTTATCCAAGATATATGAGAGATATGTGTGAGGATTTGAAGGGATTATATTTTGTAATAAAGGGAAATGGGTTGAGAGAAAACTGGATCTGTAATTATGAGATGTTTATCTTGTTTTCAAATCTTTCATGTATAAAAGAGAGTGCCCTCTCTTCATGAGAGGGGGAGGGAATTATTATTATGTAGATTAAGGGGTAGAATTGTTATTATGTAGATTAAGGGGATAATTATTATTATGTAGATCAGAGGAGAATTATTATGATAAGATAGGTTCTTGAGGAGAATTTTTATGATGTAGATTGGATTCGTGAAGAGACTCCTTTTGTAAAACTACTTGTTGAAGATTAATGCAAGTTTGAATTCAGTGATTTTGTCTCTCATAGAAGTTAACATCTGGTGATCCAAAGCTTCTATGTTGGCATTGGCAAGGGCCACCAATCCATCTTGGTAAGATTATTGTAAATTGTTAGTGTAGATTTTCATTTCATGTATTTGTTATTTTGATTTCATGTTATTTTGTTTGATTTCACTATTCGAATTTGTTGCAAAGTGTGGTAATGCAGGAACAGTTGGATCTCCATATTTCACCATACATGAGCTTTAATGGAGCATCCCACTTGTTAGTTTAGTTTCTCCAGGAGATAGAATCAAAGTTCATCTTTTCTTTTCATAAGCCATTAATGAACATGTCCATCACCTGAGCAAGAGATTTTGTTTGTTTATGAGTTTTTCTTTCCAGCTTTTGAATTGTGTGAAGATTGTTATTTTTAAAAGTGTGTTGGTTTCTAAATGGTTTTCTTATCTAAGCTACACTAAATAGACATAGGAACCTATCTGTTATCGGCACATATAGTGCATCAACTCTACTGATTACGAATCCTGGTTGATAATTTATGTTTGGTAATATATTATGCATATAATTGCACCAACAGTATCAGAGCTTCAATTTTCAACACTGAGCCTGGATGGGCCGAGAATGTTGAGTTGAAGAGAAATTTTATAGAGGATTTATTTCGAAGTGGCCAAATTTTGAGTTGCAGAGCATCCATGGTAAGAAGTAACAACAATTGGGAGGAATTGCGAAAAAGCCCCAATTTATGTTGTTAAATTCATGGGGAAATTGGGAAATTTGGCCAAGTGGTGAGATATTATTGATTTAATATATGTTCTAACAAATTCAGACCTAGAATTGGTTGAATTTGAAGTTACAGTGAAGCCATGACAGTTGGAGCGAGTTTAGTGGTTAAAATTCTCAATTCGTAAATTGAGTTTGGGAGAAATCCATTCCAAAAATGTCAACCCACAGTGATTTGTTGTTGCAGGGGTTGAATTGGTGTTATTGGGGTGAAATGAAGAAAATTTCATAGTTGCAGAATGTCTATGGTAAACCGGGGAAAAATCTAGGAAAAAGCCCCAATTTATTCAGCAGAATTCACGAGGAATTGATGCACATAAAAATGAACGTGCACAGGTGGGTGCACTAAAAATGCATGATGTGCAGTAAAAAACTTTTGATATGTAAAAGATGGGCAACGCTCGGAAAATATTGGTGTGTGGGTGCACGCGCAAAAATTTGGTGTCACGCAGAAAAATGTTGGTGTGCGGGTGCACGCGCTAAATTTTGGCGTCGTGTGGAAAAATGTTGGTGTATGGGTGCACGCACTAAATTTTGGAACTACGCGGAAAAATGTTGGTGTGCGGGTGCACGCACTAAATTTTGGCACCACGCGAAAAAATGTTTCTGTGCGGGTGTGCGCACTAAATTTTGGCACTGCGCGGAAAAATGTTGTTGTATGGATGCACGCACTAAATTTAGCATTGTGCAGTTGTTGGTCCCCGGTTTTGATCATGTTATTGCCCACATTATATGCCACAGACCTCCATTTATATACCAGTACCACCCTTTTGGCCTTGTTTTGACATAATTGACATCTCCCGACCATTCAATGGGGTTACCTAAGGTATCTTTGCATTTCAAGCTATTTTTATGCACTTTA
>ML796992.1:128991-140285 GCA_009831015.1 Picea engelmannii
AGGTTTCTATTATCAAATATTTGATACGGATCTGATCATGGCTTGATTTTATTATCCAAATAAGTTCAAGATGATTGATCCAAAAATAATTTTGGATTTCTACAAATAATTTTATGAGCAACAACAGATAAAATTTGGAAAGGTGTCAAGATCAGGCACACGATTTTGCAGGACTGATTGCAGCCAAACCATGAGGAATTTGGAGAAACGGTTGAAAATCCAGAACCAAAATGGACCCATTTACCTTCCGCTTAGAGATTTTCTCAAACAAATGCATGATTTGAGAGATATTTGGGTCTCTTTTAGAGGTAAATTTCAGGTGGCAGAAATTAATAGTGACGCCCAGACTGTTCATTCATTTTATAAATATATGAGAAAGATCAAAGCCATGGGGATCCAAGAATTGGAGAGGAGGATTTTAATCCTTTATCTTTTGTATATTCTTTCTTTTGTAAAATTTTTATTTCTTTTCAAATGGAGTAATGGATAGCTGGAAGCTTTGGGAGGATGGACGAGTATTTTTAAGGAAGAATGTGGAATTCCAAGTTGCTTAATGGCTTTTGTCATGTAAGTAAAATGGTTTTATTTTCATATAATATCTTCATATTATTTAAATAATTGATTATGCATTGATTTAAATAGATTTAGTCTTTTTTATCAATACATGGTTAATTATTATTATTTATATATTAATTTTTCCAATCTTTAAGAGTTTATTATCCAAAACAATTCTTCCAGGACTACAATATGGGCATGTGATTTTGAGAAAGAATATGGGAAAATAATTCATCTTTGAATTTAGACCTGTGTGATACTTATTCCATTTCATTCTTTCATTATTGTTATATTATGAAAATGTTATAACAGTTGATTTTAGCTTTAGCTTGTCAATCATATGGTGTTTTCATACTGTTAAATGTTATATGTTGGCCATAATTTCTTATTCCATTTTTTATGTGTGATCAATCAATCATTTGATTATTATGGAATTTATTTCTAATGCTAAATGATGGATAATATCAATACCCAGAATTAAGTTTTCTTTCGTTCTTAAATATTGATTATCTTAAGATCACACAATTTTTAATTAGTTGTCTTCCTGTTGTTATTAATTTACTCCAATATCAAATACTTCTTTGAATGTATTCTGGAAGTGCTAGTATTGTTCTGTTTGTTAGCGTCGGAAGTCACTCCTAGATTGCAGCAGGAGCAGAGCCCGACACCCATCAGTTTAATTTCACGATTTGTTTATAAAATAGATGATCAAATGGAGGCAAACTCAAGACATCATCATTTCAACTCTGAAAATAGGCCAGGCATGCATGGGCAAGTGAGGTCTTAGATAAACTTCAAACAGTGAGTTGTACTAAAGGTGAGTAGGGGGAAGAATTATATAAGAAGAGTGCAGGGGTCTGTTATAAACATCAGGTTCCTAACAGACTATGAGAAGAAAACATTCAAAGGCAAGACCTTCTTACATTCAAATGCCGAAGACCAGAGAAAACAATAATGCAACAACAAATCCTTTATCATAACAAAACTGCGACAATTCATGCGAATCATTCGATCATGAACCCTCTGGCGTGAGACGAAAACATAAGTGAAATAGGAAAACTGTTTGTCATAAAACAAGAAATCTCAGATACAGATGCACAACCAGGGAACTAGAATGGTTATTAAAACATTACAGTCGGGAGCTCCGCTCTACCATCGATAGATACAAAAATGGTGAAAACGCCTACATATACTCAAAACAACAACAACAAAAAAATCGAGACGTTGCATTAAAAAATTTGCGTCTGCATGGCTTCTGACAATTTGCAGCTGCAGTCTCTGAATGATCGTGCACCTATGGCAGATGAAATTGAACCCCTGACAGTTTCGTGGGCGAATCGATGTGCCTTTAATTCATCGCCAGACTTTCCCATTATGGCGGAGGCGATGTCTAACCATCACCAACTACCTCAATAACTGCTTCATTGGGATTGAGGACTTGACACCTTTGGGACATGGAAGACCCTTCACGCTGCCACCTGGATTAACTGAACGGCCTGATGAATAGGCATGGAGGTCGGCGTGAAGTATGGGGTGCATAACGGGAGTGGTGGCGCCAAAACTATGAGGGTGAGATATGAAGTGATGAGGTGTGAGAGAGGTTATAGGGGAAGACACATGGCGGAAAGAAATAAGCGGAGGAGGCAGGAGATGAGATATAATGGGCACGTTAAGGCTGACGTGTGAAGTGAGAGGGACACATGGCGGGTGGTGAGTGGATGATGAGATGGGGGAAGGGATCGTATGGACCAGAAAAAGGGGAGGCGGACAGATGTCGGAGGATGAGGAAGGACTAAAGGGAGCGAGCCTCATCGCACGGCCAGGAGGAGGAAAGATGGCACAAAAGATTACACGACAGGGAAGGGGCCCACGTTGGTTAAACGCAGAAGGACAGAAGATGCTCGGGTTGCCTGTGCGTCGTTGATCCAGGCGCTCAAATTGCAGTCGTCGGAGAGATGCACCTTCAATTCCGAACCCCCCCTGCTTAAAGGTAGAAAGGCGGGGGGGTCCGAAATCACCTTGCGCGCCATTGATCTGGGCGCTTCGATCATGACCGTTGAAGAGGTGCGCCCTCGATTTCGGACCGCCCCCCCTCCGCTTAAAGGTAGAAAGGCGAGGGGGCTCCAGAATCCTATGTACGCCGTTGATCTGGCCACGCGAATCTCTGCCATCCAAGATTGCTTGCTGCTTAATCACAAGCACACTTTGCATCCGAACTTATGGCAAGTGGGTTTTTAGCCCATTCTTTCACTTTTTGCCCCCTTTACAAGAAATGTCGCTAACATTAGGCTCCATGGGGGATAGAGTCATCCCTGTGATTCTCTAAGGATTCTTTTTGCAGATTTAGTGCCTTGTTGTTGGGCTATGGAGTCTTTTATTAAGATGAAAATAAAAACAATATTTACAAAAATAAAAGAGCCGACTGCGGCTCACAAAAAACATTTTTTCAAGAAACGCCCATTTACTGGGCCACCAAAAACTTATTTTCCTTCCAGATCCTGCAGCCTGTATGTGTTGTTTGAAAATACTTCAAGGATATTGAAAGGCCCAAACCAGAGGGCATCAAACTTACTGTGATTTCCCCTGTCCTGCCTGGGTGCATCCCATTTGAGCACCAGATCACCCTACTCGAACTCTTTCTTCCTGACCTTCCTGTCAAAAACCTGCTTGATCTTCTGCTGATGACTGTAGGCCTTGTTCATGACCTACTCTCTAATCTGCTGCACTTCCACCATCTGATGAATCCTTCTGACCATATGTTCAGGCTCTCCTTCAATGTCCTGGAGGAATTTCGCCACAGATAAAGCGAGCTGAGTGGGGAAAACAACCTCTGTTCCATAAACAAGTTGAAAGGGTGAGATGCCCAGGGACCTCTTTGTTGTCACTCGATCAGCCCATAACACAAATTTGAGTTTTGAATCCCAGGCCCTTTTATTGTCTTCCAATAATTTCTTAATGATCTTGATCAGACTTTTATTGGACGATTCTGCCATTCCATTCCCTTGAGGATAAAAGGGAGTAGAGTGAATCAGTGAAATCTCAAACTGTTCACAGAACTTGACCAGAGGCTCAGACCTGAAGGGGGCGGTGTTATCAGTGACAACTCTGCTAGGGAAGCCAAATCTGGCTATGATATCCTCCAGGAAGCTGATAATTACTTTGTGGGAAGTTCTTCTGGTGGGGACAACTTCTATCCATTTGGTGAAATAGTCTGTAGCAGTCAGGATCCATCTGTTCTGGCCACTTGAGGGAGGATGAATTTCTCCAATGAAGTCCAATCCCCACTACTGAAAGGGTACTGAAACTACTACATGATTTAATGGCAGAGACTTGAGCTGTTGATTTCCTGAGAACTTCTGGCATTTAATGCAAGCTCTGATTTCTCTGCAGACATCAGGGAATAAATTGGGCCAGTAGTACCCAGCTCGGAGGATCTTATGGGCTGTGGTCTTCCATAAATGATGACCCCCACAAAGGCAACTGTGGAAGTCAAATGTAACCTGTTGGGATTCTTGTGGGTTTAGGCACCTTAAAAATACCCCTAAAGGGTCTTTCCAGTACAAGGTTTGGTCAATGAGGCAATACCTGACTGCCTTGAGCTTTAGAGCTCTTGCCTTTCTTTTTTCCATTCCATTAGGAGGCCTCAATTCTTGCAGAAAGTATAAGATATCCTTGTACCAGAGGCATGCTGCTAGTGATAGGGCACCCTGAGAGTTCTTGTCGGATGAATCAGCTTGCTCATTGATGAAGTTAATCCCCAAGGCTTTGAAATTGGATTCAGCCAGCAACTTGGCCAAACCTTGCCCCTTTATCAACTTGGTGGGCTTGATCACTAGATCAAACTCTAGGATCTTGGCGATCCATTTACCTCTCCTCCCGTCTATGTTTGGCTGTATAAGAATGTCCTTCACAGATGCCGAAGGAACGTATGCAGTGATCCTTGAGTGCAAGACATAGACTCTGAAATCTTTGAGAGCTTTCACCAAGGCATAGGCCTGCTTTTCCATGATCTCATACCAGACTTCTACATCTCTCAATGCCTTGCTGAAGAAGGCAATGGGATGCTCTCTCCCTTCCTCATTTTTCTGCAGCAAGACTGCTGCTACTGTATCACAGGAAGCAAAAGAAAAAATCAAGAAATCTTTGGAATAATCAGGACTGATTAGCACAGGTGCCTCAGTCAACGCCCTCTTTATTTGAACAAAATATTCCCTAGGTTCATTAGTCCATTTCACTTCATTTCCCTTCCTAAGCATGGTTGTGATGTGTTTCACCAATTCAGCGAAATTTGAGACGAATCTCCTCAGAAAATTATTCTTCCCCAAAAAGGCCTAAACTTCCTTCTTGGATCTGGGAGGCGACAGGGTCTGAATTGTCTCTACCCTACTAGGATCAATTCTCACTCCCTCTGATGATACTATATGGCCTAATAGCTTCCCCTCCTTCATAGCAAACAAATATTTCTTGGGGTTTAAAGATAAGCCATACTTCCGACACTTCAGAAAACTTTTTTCAAGTGGTAGCAGTGCTCCTCGTCTGACCTGGAGAAGACTGTGATGTCATCCAAATAGATCACTACAAACTGTTATTTCTACCCAATGAAGGCTATATCCATAGCTCGCTGAAATGTTGCCCCTACATTCATCAATCCAAAAGGCATTTTGGCATACATGAATGTGCCCCAAGGAGTGGTGAAATCTATTTTTTCTCTGTCCTCAGGCATGACTGATATTTGATTATAACCAGAGAAGCCATCAATCATGGATATTCTAGATGCACCAGTGACCTTCTGCAATATGCGTTCCATGTTGGGCAGGGGATAATTGTCTTTCCTTGAGCTTCTGTTCAGGTTCCTGAAATCAACACAGAGTCTGATTTCTCCACTTTTCTTCCTTACTGGAACCAAATTGGCTACCCACTCAGAATACCTCAAGGGGACAATGATTTGGGCATCTAACAATTTCTTCACTTCTTTCTCCATGACAGGTAACAACATGGGATTTATCTGTCTCAGCTTCTGCCCGAATGGCTTAGCTTATTCTTTCAGTGGGATCTTGTGATCAATGACAGATGTGTCATAGGTTTTGAGATCTTCATAGGCCCATGAAAATACATCAGCGAATTCCTTTAATAACCCAGCGTATTTCGCCCTCTGTTCATTGGTCAGGCTGCTTGACAAATTGACAAACTTAGGCTCATCCTGCATAACAATGTTGCATTCGGCTATGTCAGCATCTTCACTCGAAACACCACCCTTTATTGCCACATCATTTTTGTCAAACAATCTTTCTAAAGGGACCAGTCCCCTCGGAATGTGATTGCTATGCAGTTGAATAATCTGGTGATTAACAATTTTATCCGAGAATACCTCAGAGGGGGGGGTCACCTTCAGGATCAGGGTCCTGATCAATGTGCAACGTAGAAAACACATCGATGGACTAAAGAAATTTTTCGATTTCGAGATCGTCCTCGAATACCCTCCAATGCTTTATGTTGTTCGAGATGGATGGCCTGTATCTTACCTTGACCTCACCATTAATCTTTGGTGGCAGAGGGATCCTGAACAAACTGGATGAGACTGCTAGGGAGTCGGCTGCGGTATTCTCTTCCCTTGGGACAAAAACAATGTTGAAAGCAGAGAAGAAATTATCAATCAAGTCCCATACTTCATTTATGTAACTTCTAAGATGAGGATGCTTGGCCCGATACACATTTTTGACCTGTTGGATGATCAATTCTGCATCCCCAAACACAGCCATCTCCTTTATTCCCATTTCTTTTGTAGCCCTCATACCCAGAACAAGAGCTTCATATTCTTCCACATTGTTGGTGATTTCGAATTCCAGCTTGTATGACAAAGATATGGTCTCTTGACAGGGCGATATGAAAACCACTCTGACACGTGCACCTATACTGGAGGAAGCTCCATCAAAGAACATCTTCCAAACATAGGTGGTTGGAGGAGGTATCTCCTGATTAAGAATGGGTTGTTTTCTGATCTGTAAAGGGGCCCCAGGAGCTTCGGTGATCTGTAACAAACTAGACCCTAAATCAGTGTCAAGTTCAAAGATGGGGTGATTAGTGGGTTTTGCTTCATCAATGACAATATAGGCTAGTTGGGCTTCTCTGTACAACCTCCTTTGTTCCCCTCCAAAAACTGGAATGATGGCATATGTGAGATCCATCTGTAATGTTCCTCCAAGTCTTTTAATCCAAGACCTTGACAACAACATGCCAAACTTGGGGGGAACATCAGCTACCACAATGTCCATGACCACACTCTTCATGGGCAGTTGAAACAAAGAAACCACTAGGTCCTTGATGACTCCCAGACATTGCACCCTCCTTGAATCGAAGGAGTACAAATCATGATAGGCTTTGGTTACTTCTAGTCCCAGTTCTTCCATGACTATCTTGGGCATAAGGTTATGGGAAGCTCCTGAATCCATGAGGCAATTATGCAATACTTTATCATGTATGTTCAGGGAGGTGTAGAAGGGAGGGGATGAATCATCTTTGTCTTCTACCATGGGACCTAGGATGACAGCTGGCTTCTCATCTTGAAGCTTCACTGAGTCGGAGGGAGGCTGAAGGGACCCAGATTGTAGCATCCTAGAGAAGGACCTTTTAAAATATTCATTTTTAACTAGCTCAGAGATGGGGACGGGAATCCTGATCTTTTGAATTTCATGCTCAAAATTAAAAGAGGAAACAAGCTTAGGAGCTTCCCTTACGTCAGCGACAGGTTCTTTGGCTGCTGGCAAAGCACTCTGAGCTCTCTTTTCTTTAGTCGTGGTTGCTGCAGTTTTAGTAGGCCTATCTACTATGAGGGGCTGGTCTTGGATGTCAAAGTCTCCTTCTTTCTTCTTGACTTGAGATTGTATCTGTTAGAAGTGTGGCCGGCCCTCTCTCCCTTTCCTAACTCATGGATCTGAATGCTCATTAGGGATTTTTCGTATGTAGAATGAGTCAAATGGGGAAAAGGAGGGGCTTCCTCAACACAATGAATTTCAGGGTCAAATTCGTCTATCTCCTCTCCTTCCTGGTGAGTAACCAGGTTATTTTGGAGAGGGGCTTGAATCCTTTGATCCTCTCTGTCCTTTTCCCTTTGTTCCCTTGGGAAGGCCTGTGGCCCATTGTTATTAGGTCTCCTGAAACCTCTATTATCAACATTCTGGGGATTTCTATACATGGGCTTCCCTTCTAAATCCCACCTCTCCATCCTGGAAGAAAGTGATTTTAGTACTCTGACTGTCTCATCTGTCTAATGGGGCATGGGAGAGGAACTGGATGGGGAGGCTTCAGGCCTTTTCTTGGATATGTTTCTATCAGCAACGTTCCTGAGTCGGTCAACAGCCAATATGTTAGATTCTACTTCCACGGCTGCATCCTACATGTGGGCCAGAGTAGTGGTTCTTCTCTCTCTCAGTAGTAGGTGGAAATCAGGATCAAAAGCGCTAGCATAAGTGATCTTAGCCGATGATTCTGAGGGATTTATCTCAGTGGGAATTTTATTATACATTTTATTGAATCTCTTGGAAAAGTCAGAGACAGACTCTCCTTCTTTTCTCTTCAAAGATCCAAACTCTGTCATATAATATATGAAATATTTTTTATCTCCCCATTGTCTCAAAAAGGCATTGTCTAGAGCTTCGATCCCATCAATAGATCCAACAGGCAGGGCCTTGAACCATTTTCTAGCCTCGCCTTGGAGGCTATGGACAAAAATCCTCATCCATACGTCTGCATGCATGATGACATTATCATCTGTGAAACTGTAAAAGGATTCTAGGTGTTCATCTGCAGTTATGTCCCCCTCACCCGTGAACTTGGGTAGTTGCTTGAGGTAACCATATGTCGGGAGGGCATTGCGGGGCTGAGGTAACACGAGGGGAGCATACCTGGCGGCGGCTATAATAGCCTCCATTCTGGTCATAGGGGGATTAGCACCAGCCATAGGAATATTAGGTGGAGGAGAACTTGGAGAAGAAGGAGGTCGTAAAGGGGTTGTGGGAATTGAGTCTCGAAGTGGAGTGGGAAACAAGAGAGGGTTTAAGGAGAAGACTAACGAGCTCAAGTCAGCAGGCGCTCCTCTTTGTGTAGGAGTGGTGAAATCTTCTGTAGTCTCGGGTCTACACCAAGGAATAGCTTCAGAGGAGAGGGGAGTGACAAGGATTTCTCCCTCAAATCCCAAACCAGGAGGGGAAAACTCAGCAGGAACACTCCCAAAATTTAGGAAACGGGAAACCTCTGAAGGAGGTCTATTAAGAAACTGAGGAGGAGAAAAAGGAGTTTTCACGGAAGGAGGTGGGGAAATACCTGGTTGGCAACAAAGATTTCTCCTTGGGAGGGATTCCTTTTTCTGATAATCACCTCCGGATCTTCTTCAAGCATGGCCAGAGGCAGCTCTGGATGGGACCGCGTGTGTCTACCGCTGGAAGCCACAACTAACCCAATAGGTTCTTCCCATTGGAGTCGTCACAGTGGAGTCGCCAAGTGCACAGTAGCAATCTTGATAATTCTGATATCTGATGCACCTTCAGAATCAGTTAATCATTGTCATTCAATCCTGGGGAAAATCTTCAACTTCGTCCCCGACAACGGTGCCAGAAATGTTAGCGTCGGAAGTCACTCCTGGATTGCAGCAGGAGAAGAGCCTGACACCCATCAGTTTAATGTCACGATTTTTTTATAAAATAGATGATCAAATGGAGGAAAACTCAGGACATCATCATTTCAACTCTGAAAATAGGCCAGGCATGCATGGGCAAGTGAGGTCTTAGATAAACTTCAAACAGTGAGTTGTAATAAGGGTGAGTAGGGGGAAGACTTATATAAGAAGAGTGCAGGGGTCTGTTATAAACATCAGGTTCCTAACAGACTGTGAGAAGAAAACGTTCAAAGGCAAGACCTTCTTACATTCAAATGCCGAAGACCAGAGAAAACAGTAATGCAACAACAAATCCTTTATCATAACAAAACTGCGACAATTCATGCGAATCATTCGATCATGAACCCTCTGGCATGAGACAAAAACATAGGTGAAATAGGAAAACTGTTTGTCATAAAACAATAAATATCAGATACAGATGCACAACCAGGGAACTAGAATGGTTGTTAAAACATTACAGTCGGGAGCTCCACTCTACCATCCATAGATACAAAAATGGAGAAAATGCCTACATATACTCAAAACAACAACAACAACAAAATCGAGACGTTGCATTAAAAAATTTGCGTCTGCATGGCTTCTGACAATTTGTAGCTGCAGTCTCTGAATGATTGTGCACCTATGGCAGACGCAATTAAACCCCTGACAGTTCCATGGGTGAATCGACGTGCCTTTAATTCATCGTTGGACTTTCCCATTATGGTGGAGGCGATGTCTAACCATCACCAACTACCTCAATAACTACTTCATTGGGATTGAGGGCTCGACACCTTTGGGACATGGAAGACCCTTCGCGCTGCCACCTGGATTAACTGAACGGCCTGATGAATAGGTGTGGAGGCCGGCGTTAAGGATGGGGCGCATAACGGGAGTGGTGGTGCCAAAACTATGAGGGTGAGATATGAAGTGATGAGGTGTGAGAGAGGTTATAGGGGAAGACACATGGCGGAAGAAATAAGTGAAGGAGGCAGGAGATGAGATATAATGGGCACGTTAAGGTTGACGTGTGAAGTGAGAGGGACACATGGTGGGTGGTGAGTGGACGAAGAGATGGGGGAAGGGACCGCATGGACCAGAAAAAGGGGAGGCGGATAGATGTCGGAGGATGAGGAAGGACTAAAGGGAGCGAGCCTCATCACATGGCCAGGGGGAGGATAGATGGCACAAAAGATTACATGACAGGGAAGGGGCCCACGTTGGTTAAACACAGAAGGACAGAAGATGCCCGGGTTTCCTGTGCGTCGTTGATCCGGGCGCTCAAATTGCAGTTGTTGGAGAGATGCGCCTTCAATTCCAGACCCCCTCCCTCTGCTTAAAGGTAGAAAGGTGGGGGGGGGGGTCCGGAATCACCTTGCGCGTCGTTGATCCGGGTGCTTCGATCGTGACCGTTGAAGAGGTGTGCCCTCGATTCTGGACCCCCCCCTCCGCTTAAAGGTAGAAAGGCGGGGGGGCTCTGGAATCTTATGTACGTCGTTGATCTGGGCGCGCGAATCTCTGCCGTCCAAGATTGCTTGCTGCTTAATCAAAAGCACACTTTGCATCCGAACTTATGGCAAGTGGGTTTTTAGCCCATTCTTTCACTTTTTACCCCCTTTACATGAAATGTCGCTAACACTGTCATAGGTTTCCCTTAACAACAGTACAGGCATGAGCTCATACAACATAGAAAGATAAGTTTCGTCGATTAGCGACAAGTTATTATGTGTGTTATTTAGTTAAGTTGTTTATGAATGAAACAATGAATGTATGGTTCAGCTTTGACTATCCACATGTTCATGTTTCATTAACTTTTTTGCAAGATTCTTTAAATTTATAAAATAAAAATAAAAAAATATTTTTATGTGCTTTCTTTATCTGCTTCCTAGAAGTAATCATTTTTCCATTGATTTTCATAAGTTTCAATTAAAACTTGCAGCTTGTAAATCATGTAAATAAATGAGACTTGTATATATTCTTCTTAAATATAACTACTACAGTTACATTAGAGCATATGTACATATATATAGTGTTTAGTAATTAGTTAGTTATTTCTCTCTTTTATTTGTTTCTTTTAGGATTCTTAGATTGG
>ML796992.1:140673-175065 GCA_009831015.1 Picea engelmannii
TAATGGTACCCACTGATTCTATCCAAGGATATCCCAAAACAATATCCACTTCATCCATATCCATAGCATAAAAATCTGAATGCAGCACATATTTATCCATGGTAATCTTCAAATCTTTAAAAATTTGAACATTTTCACCCTCACCATATGTGCTATGAATATTCTTTATTGGAACTTGCAATTTATTAACCAACTGAACATTGATAAAATTATGCATGCAACTAGGGTTAATAGAAACAACTATATTTTCTTTATGAATACAGCCATGAACCTGTAATATAGATTTTTCACATAAAAATAAACTCTTGGTTCTCTCTTAATCCTTATTTTCTCCATGAGACCACTTGTCTAACAATATTTTTTCAAATTCTACATTGGAGAGTCTCATCATTTCCTTATAATCAAGCGATTTCCACCAAATGGCAGCATCACCTTGCAATTTGAGATCTACCCAATGGGGCCAAGTATCTTCCCATGCTGATTTTCTTTCTTTAATGAATGAATCAATACTAGATCCATCAAATTTCCCTGTAAAATTCATCTTTCTATGAAAACCCCCAAAAAATAGAACAATAAGTTACGGCAGAAAATTGCGGTTTTTTCTGGAAAAACCCTAAAAAACTGTTGAAGTTAAAATGCTCATAACTTCACTTCCCGGACTCCGTTTCGGCTGATTTTTTTTTTGAAATTGGGTGAAATTGTGAGAGGAACTCAGATATGTAACTTTATTGGGAAAATTTGGCATCCAAAGACTACATAAATAATAAAAAAAAAATCGCGCCGCCGTCCACAGAAAAAACCCTGAAAATTTACAAATTTTAAAACTTCAATATCTTGGCTTCTCGGACTCCGTTTCAGACGATTTTTTTTTTAACTTGGGTGATTTTCTGAGAGGAAATCAGATATACAACCCTCTTCTACAAATTTTTCACAGAAATATACCAAAAACGTTAAGAATATCGCAGCCCTCTTTTTTCCTTCTCCGAAAAAAAAATATGCAAAAATAAAAATTATTTGCCCACAACTCCGGCCAAGGAAAGTGCTCTGATACCAATTGTTAAGAACCAAATACCTGAATACAAAATATCACAATAGATCTAAAGGTATCTGAATACAATCACCACACAAGATCTATGAAACCATATAGAAAACCACAACTTTATTATAGAAACCCTTGAAGTAGGACAACACCATATAATGGATCTTATTATGGAAGGGATCCTCTCCTGTTCACTTGCCTCTTCGAGGGGGAATCCTCCTATTGAACTACTGCTCCAAATACAATATAATAAGCACAAATAATGAATACACAATAGATCCACTAAGCAAGATATGAGAAACCACACTTTATTATATCAAAACCCTTGAGGTAGGGTAACACCATATATTAATCCTTATGGAAGGATAAAACTCCTCAAGCAATATTTGCTTGTACAATCACAATATTCTTCACTATGTTTCATTACATTGACTACACTTCTTTATATAGCTCTCCCTATCTCCTAGGAACCTTCTAGAGAGCCTTCTTACATTTATTACATCCAACTACCATAGTGGGCATTTATTAATATAGTGGACCTAGTCCACCTTACATTGAATGACCACATTCCCATATATTAATTGACTTCCACTAATAACACATAACTACATTCCCATTGGGTACCTCCCTAGCTACCCCATATTACCTCCCTAGGTATACTACACACTTACAAATTCATGGATCTTTATTACAATATTCCACAATCAATCCTTGGGTTACTTAACCACACATCTAGGATGACTCAACCACTTAACCATTTGGAATTCACAAAGTGTCTTCCTGTGAGGGATTTCACCATAAGGGGACCACTTTGGATTTCATCCATTTGGTACTTCCTATCAACCATGACAAGACAACAATGACCAATATTTACATCATCCCATCTATACATCAATCCATGACAATACATCACTATGACACCACTTGACATCTTTGACATCAATTACATATATGACAACATAGGTCATCAATCAATACATCAATGATACTATGAAAATACATCAAATCTTTGACATCAATCATTTGACATAAATGACAACATAATGTCACAATTTCCCCCTTTGGCATTGATGACAATACCAACATTGATGTCAACACCAATAATTGATGGAAACATGTAGACATGGCATTTCTTTTCATCAATATCCATCTCAATCACATCAATGTGACTATCTCTCCCCCTTTGACATCAATGGAAAAGGGTAGTTCCCTCCTTAGGGATGCTCCCCCTGCCTGAACTCTCCTTGGGAATTCTTCCCCTATACGAATGTCTTTGAGCTTCCTCTGAATAATATCTCACCTTTTGAACAAGGGATATCAATATGATGTAATTCTAAAGAAATATCGCTCATGCTCCCCTTGTGACCATCGTTCCCCTTGGAAAATATTCCTCTGTGCTCTCTCTCCAAGCATCTAACTCTCCAAGCATCTATATCTCTATCTTTCATTTGATGAATCTCTCCTCCTAGAATCATGGGAAGAAGAATGACTCCCCATGTGGGTATGTCTCCCCTTATCTTATATGCAAGATGAACAATATGCTACTACTACAATCTTCTTCTACCACAAATGTTACTGCTCAACTGGAACATGGATCAACTACTCAAGAATGATCTTATCTTCCTATGACGATCCTTGGACCTGTCCATGCATTAGACTCATGTCATGCCATACCTTATGAAGAAAAAATATATGTCAACAGTGAATAGAGAATCATGAACAAAACATCAACCATGTACATCTTGTGCCATACTGTGTGCCAACCATGCACAACACTCATGTGCATCAACCATGTACATCAATACCATACAATATATCATAATACATCATCAATGGAGTGTATCAACCATATGTCAATAACATGTGCCAACTGTGTACCAAGCATATATCAGGATCATCAACAAGTGCCTCTATAAATGTACCAATAACATCATCAACATGCCAACCATGTGCCTCAACCAAGTGTCATATCACACATTATATGCCTATATCATAAACCAAGTGCCACCAACCATGTGTCAAGATATGTAGCTCAAACATCAAGAATAAAATAATGTACCAACCAAGAACCACAACAAGTGTATCAACTATCCCATACATCATGTATCAAATTATATGCTAAACAAGTAATACCAATGATGTACTTTAACCAAGTACCATCACCCACAATCATCTACCCTCTACAAGTGCATCAATCATGCACCAAACTTCAACAAGATGAACCACAATCAAGATGTGTTCCCATATATGTATGTCTTACCCAATGTACCAAGTATGTACCAATCATGCATAAACTATAGATCAAGATATGACTCATCAATGATGTATAACATAATCACCTCATCAACTACATGTCCCAATATGTATCTCAACAACATGCCAAATGCATGCACCAAAAACATCCAACAAATACATCATAATATATATCAATGGAGCTCACATATGTACCATCCATGTACCGTAACAGATATGCCTCAACCACTATTCACTACAACAAATACTAAGCATCCAATAATATCTCTAAACATGTACTAGAAGTGTGCCTCAATAGATCAATGATATATCACATCACCATGATATATGTCATAACCAAAGTGCTATAACTTCACTGTCATAACCAATATTGTTCCTCAACAGAAAAATCCTCAATCCATACTCTAGAGTTAGTATCATGCATCCAGAATAGGGATCAAGCATATGCTTCAACACTCAACCATATGTCATTATCATACATACATTATGCGACCATATAATCATGAAAACCTGCAACAAACCATGTTACACCCTGCAAAATAGAGTTATATTATCAAATCATGTTGCTCTGATCTGAATAGCCTTCTTTACCAGGATTTTACCATAGATATGCAACCTGTTACACAATCCAGGTAAAGAACATTGGGAGGCAGTAAAGTGGATTCTCAAGTATTTGAGAGGTATTGCTACTCATGCATTATTTTTTGGAGGTTCAGACACTTTTCTACAGGGATATCTTGATTCAGATATGGCAGGTGATAAAGACAATAGGAGGAGCACCACAGGGTATGTTTTTACTATAGGTGGAATAGCAGTAAGTTGGATTTCGAAACTGTAAAAGGTTGTTTCACTTTCAACAATAGAGGCAGAGTATGTTGTTGTTATAGAGGATAGTAAAGAGATGATTTGGTTACAAAGGTTTATGGAGGAATTAGGAAAGAAGAAGGATAATAGAAGGTTGTACTGTGACAGTGAGAGTGCAATTCATCTTGCAAAGAACTCATCCTTCCATTTGAATACTAAGCATATATAGTTGAGGTACCACTTCATATGATCCACCTTGGAAGATGGAAATTTGAAGTTGGAAAAGATACACACTAGCCAGAATCCTGCAGACATGTTAACAAAGGGAGTAACCAGAGAGAAACTGAGTTCCTGCTCAGTTTCAGTTGGTCTTCAAGAATGAAGATGAACATGAGAAATTTGTCAGGTCCAAGAAGGTTCAGAGTCCAGCATATATAGAAGCGGTGGAGTTGTTGAGATCAATCTCCAAGTGGGAGATTGTTGGTTGTGGATCCTGATTATGTTCCTAATTCATAGGTCCTTGCTTTCAGCCGTGTTTATACCCCATGAAGACTTTACACCCCAGAAGTATGTACACTCTTCCACATGGGGGAGTGCATAGGGGGGCTACCGCCTTTGTGGGGTCCGGAGGCAAGCGGGCCCCCGACGAGGGTTCGGAGGTGAAGCCCCCAAAGGAAAATTTGCCTTGTAAATGTATATTGTAATTTCATTGTAAATATGGACTGTTCATTATAAGGTCACATATCTAACGATATAAATTATGTTAGGGTTTTTTTCCCTAGAAGGCAACCCTTTGTTATTAGGGAAATGTATTGTGGCTATGCATTATGGTGAGTATTGTATTCTGAGAGAGAAGAGTGTGAGAGAAAGAAGAGGAAGTTACAACAGGTTTTGTTGTAGGTTGTATCCCTTCATTTGTTGGATAATAATAAAGGAAGGACCTGGAAAAACTTATCATTATCTATTCGGGTTGAGGCTGCCAGTATTGTAGTATACATTCAGAATATATGTCCACACAAATCCCTTGAAGCGAAAACACTTGAAGAAGTCTTCACCGGAATTAAGCCCTCGGTTGATCACTTGAGAATCTTTGGCAGTCTAGTCTATATTCACATTCCAAAAGAGAAGAGGACTAAGCTAGATCCCTCTAGAAAGAAAGGAACTTTTGTGGGATACAGTGAAACCTCAAAATCTTACCGGATTTATATCCCAGGTCAAAAGTTCATCGAGGTAAGCAGAGACGTGAATTTTCATGAAGAGGTAGCTTTTCATCGGGCTAGAGAAATTCCACGTGTTTCAAAGGAGAAAGAAGCTCCACCACTTGATTCTTCAAACTCTCATCCTCCAAATGAGCAGAAGGAAGAAACCTCAGAACTTTCAGTGGATCCCTCAATGGATTCCATTGAGTTTCCAATGGAGATACCTCATATTAAAAGGAAACCAACCTGGTGTCATGAAATATTAAAAGAGGCATAAAACACTCAGCTCCTAAGGGCACCTTCAGAGAAAGAAAGAAGCCAGATAAGTACTCCGGTCTCATAGCTAAATTGAATATTGTGATTGATTTAGAACCTTCCACATTTGTAGAAGCCTCCAAACATCAAGTATGGAAAGATGATATGATTGAAGAATATGATTCTATTCTAAATAATGATGTATGGACAGTAGTTCCTAGACCTCATGGAAAATTAGTAGTAACTTCTAAATGGCTTTATAAGATAAATCATACAGAAGATGGAAGTATTGAGAAATACAAGGCAAGATTCGTGGCTCGTGGTTTCTCTCATAAAGAAGGAATTGACTATCATGATATTTTTTCTCCATTTTCTAGATATACTTCAATTAGAATTATTATCTCTCTTGTAGCAGTTTTTGGTTGGAAACTTCACTAGATGGACGTTAAGACTATTTTTCTTAATGGTGAAGTTGAGAAAGAAGTATATATCGAGCATCCTGAAGGTTTCATAATACATGATATAATATCTCATGTGTGAAAACTCAAGAATTCCCTGTATGGGTTGAAGCAAGCTCTAAGAGCTTGGTGTGGTAGAATAGATAGCTTTCTACAAAGTCTTGGATTCACCAAGAGCATAGAAGATACCAATCTTTATATAAATATTGTACAAAATCATCCAGTTATATTAGTCTTATATGTAGATTCTTTGTTCCTCACTGGAGAGGAAAAATTTATAGCTCAGACTAAGAGGGAGCTTTCAGCTGAATTTGAAATGAAATACTTGGGGCTCATGCACTATTTTTTGGGCTTGGAAGTATGGCAGAAACTAGGACAGATCTTTCTCTCACAGAGTAAATATGCAGTTGATGTTCTCTGCAGATTTCGCATGATGGACTATAAGTCCATGACCACTCCAATGATCTCTAATCTAAAGAAACTACAAGATCAGGTTACAGGTTCATATCCATAAGACCCCACCTTATATCGGTAGATCATTAGGTCTTTGATGTATCTCGTACATACGAGACCAGAAATTTGTTATGCGATAAATGTTCTCAGCTAGTTCATGTGTGAACCAAAGCATATACATATGGTTGTTGTGAAGCATATTCTGAGATATGTTCGGGGAACTATAGCTCATGGTCTCAGATACACTTCCAGTGGAGGTGTAATGCTTCGTGGATTTACATATTCAGATTGGATGGGAAAAACAATGGATTGGAAGAGAAATTCCAGATATTGCTTCAATTTGAGTTCAACGATGATTTCCTGGTCCAGCAGGAAACATGGCTCCATAGATCATAGCACTGCAGAAGCAAAATACGTTGTTGCAAGTGCCACTAGCAGAGAAGCAGTGTGGCTTAGGAAGCTACTTTCAGACTTGTTTAGTTCAGAGCTTGAACCCATGGTCATTCACTATGACAATCAAAGCTATATAAAGCTCACCGAGAATCCAGTGTTTCACGACAGGTCGAAACACATTGATATGAGATATCACTATGTCCAGGACATGGTACAGAAGAACGTTCTCAACATTCAGTATGTTTCGATGGTAGAACTGACGACAGATGTTTTTACCAAGCCACTATCCCTGACAAAGTTTGTATACTTTCATGACAAGCTTGGTGTAGCTGAGAATTCCTCTCTTACTGAGAGGGAGTGTTGAATTTAAAGCAACTAGAAGAGCCATTCTCTGGGAGGATGGAAAAGATCCTAGCTGAGATTTAGGGCCCCTAGTGCACTCCCGGGGTTCTTGGTCTGGGAAAAAATAGTCAAAGCCATGGTAAAAGACCCTTGTAAGGGCCCCTAGTAGATAACTGGGGTTCTTCGTCTGGAACCAAGTAGTAAAGACCCTTGAGAGGGCCCCCATTATATGACTGGGGTTCTTGGTTTGGGACCAAGAAGTTAAGTCCCTAGATATGTCTAGGGCCCCTTTACATGTTCTAGGGTACCCATGTCTAAAGGCATGGGTTGATCCTTAGTCTTGTACCTTGGTGGATAAGACCCCATATATGTTATGGGGCAACCTGGTCCTTGATCAGGTAATTGTTGGTGTGTGACCCTACTTGAAGGCGGGCATGACCACATGAGGGATGTATCCCATATGCAGTGATGATAAAGTTGATTGGTCACCTTGAGAAGTATATGGACATGTGTAAACCTCTCCTAAACCCATAACCCTTGGTTTTTGATCTTGATTTTGTTTGGGGGTTTGTATTTTGTCGTGGGGGTTAATATAAGAAATATTTAATTAATATTTATAGTAATTAAATATATTATTTTTAATTATATTTCTTTTATCCTAACCCTTACCCAAAATTATAAATAAGAACCCCTCCCCCTTCACTCTTACACACTCATTTTTCTCTTCCTCCTCAAAAGTAGCAGATTGCTCTCTTGAGAGCCTGCGACCTCCTTGTAATATTTTTGCAGCCTCCTTTGACAGCGTACAACCTCCTTGTACAGTGTGCAGCATCCTTGTGTTAGCCTCCCTTTGTTAGCAGCTCTGCCTCTCTCTCTTCTTTTACTTCCTGGTCCTTGCTTCAATTGTTGATTGTTGTGTGGGTGTTGAGGGTGTCTATTCCTCCACTGAAAGTGTTGATTTATGTTGTCCTTCTTGACTGTTACTAGCCGAACCCCTCCTTCTACCAGTGATACCTTCATTACAGCCTCTCCTCCCCTCTTTTAGGACAGCTCTAGGATCTTGAAGGCCACAACACCTTATAGGGGTGATTGAATAGGAAGTCTTCCCTCCCTTTTCTGGTAGATTTATTGTGTGAGGGTTAGGGGTTTTGGGTGTGAGGGTTTCATGGTGGCTTGACAGTCCATTGCTTCTCTTGACAAGAGATATGACCCTTGAGGTAGATCCATGATACATAAGACTTATCTGAGAATATTCTAGAGGCTTATTATCTCTCAAGTGTGTTATTCTCCTCTTCTTCTTACATAGGTAATATTGTCAAGAGGTAAGTTACTTATAGTTCATATCTCTATTTGTTCAATGCTCAAATTTTTTTATTCAACCTAGATCTATCTAATATGCATGTTTTGGTTTACCTACTGGTTATCTAACTACTGTTAATGGTTGATAAGTGTCTTCTAGTTCAGATCTGAATGTCTACAGTTCAGATCTATGTTGTTGTTCATATTCAGACTTATTCTTCAGATCTAACACTCTAGCATACTCAAAATTTATATATGTTGTTTATGATATGAAGTACTAGTTCAGATCTGAATATTTTGATCACAAAGAAATTGTTGTTGTTTAGATTTGTTTTGCTAGGATCATTCTAGAATTAATTAGTGTCTAGAGATGACTCAGAAATCTTATGATTATTTAGATCTGTTTATCTTGCTTACTCAAAAAAAAATCCAGCTTAGATCTAATCAATTTTGATCTACTGTTGTACTTCTATTCTAAGTTTGATTTAATTCTAGATCATTGTTGTTCTATCTAATAGAGAATTTAAAAGACATTGTTTTCTGGTTTTCTTCCCTATTTCTAACACTTGTTAAGGATTATAGTGAAGGCCTGCTCTGATACCAAATGTTGGACACACCAACCACACTGAGAGGGGGGGTGAATTAGTGTAGGGTTCTTTTTACTCATTTACAAAACACCTTAGTTAGAAATCACCATTTAATCATCATCCATCACTTTCATTTATAAAAAGTTGTATGTAATCATATCTCAGCAACAAACATCATCAATAAACCATCATCATGAAGAATACAAGGAACACTATATATGTACAATTTTATTTTATATTATGGACTGCAATCCTTGTGGTTTTTTTCAGCAACAACTGAATAGAGAAACAACTCCACAAGAGCACCAAATATCAATGAAAAACTCAACTTGCAAATCTCAACACCAACTGAGAAGAGGAATCCAACCCCCAAGTACAAGACCCAACTTGTAGATAAAAATCAATATGTCAAAATGTACCAACATTCTATACCAACACCAGTGCATTACCTATGCACTACACAACCTATCAAAGCAATCTCATCATACAAATTGGATCTACTCACCAAGATCAATCACCAAGAAAACTCTTAATAATATCACCAAGATAACCAACAAGATACCTCTAGAAATACACCATACTCTCCATAAACCAAATACCATAAGTTGTCGTGATTCTCTTGCCACAGTTTTGTTGTCGGGGTTCTTCTTCTGCGATTCTTCTTCCACGGTTACGTTGCCACAATTCTTCTGTTGTGCTTTTTGTGTCACTTTTTCTGTCGTGATTTTTATGTCGCACATTTTTTGCTGCGATTTTTCTTCCGCACTTTTTCTGCCGCACTGCACTTTTTCTACCACACTTTTTCTGCTGCACTTTTTCTACCACGAATTTTCTCTATCAATAATACCTTCCCAAATAACCTTTCAAAAATGGATATTCAATATTCTCAAAGATCATACTCATAAGAGACCCTTTCTCTCTTATTTATACTTCTCCAAGTAGCTTCTTCATCTAACCAACTCTAACCCACTTCCTTGTTTTAGGGGCTAACCCACTTCTGACCTCTTGTCCACTTCTAACCCACTTTGTCGACTTCTAACCCACTTTATCCATAAATAGTAACTTCTCCACATCTAATTGCAACTAATTTATTTTTAATTGTTTTCTTGTTGCAACCACTTAACTCATGACTAACCACTTTGACTTGTCAACATCTTCTAGGAGCTTCTAGAATAATTTGACTTCTTTGACCTTCTAGGGGCTTCTAGATAGCACATGAGGGTTCTCCAACTTCACAAGGTCATAACTCTCTAACCGTGAGGAGTTATGTGATGTTCCACATATCACCGAAAATCTAATGACAAGCACTATCCATCTAGAGTCGTCTCACTTACAAATTCATGGATCTTCATTACAATATTCCACAATCAATAATTGGGTTCCTTAACCACGCATCTAGGATGACTCAACCACTTAACCATTTGGACTTCACAAAGCATCTTCCCGTGAGGGATTTCACCATAAGGGGACCACTTTGGATTTCATCCATTTGGTACTTCCTATCATCCATGACAAGAAAACAATGACCAACCTTTACTTCATCTCGTCTATACATCAATCCATGAAAATACATCACTATGACACCACTTGACATCTTTGACATAAATTACATCTATGAAAACACAGGCGATCAATCAATACATCAATGATACTATGACAAGACATCAACTCTTTGAAATCAATGACAACAAAATGCAATAGATAGATCTTCGATGACCTAACCTTAAACTCATCATATGGCTGAAATCTATCTAGAAATCACCGACTACAACATAGTCGTTAAAACTACATTGTGCCCTGACGTGACCCACACAACTATTTTAATATAATGTCGAAATGATAATGGAGAGGATTTATTTAAGTGACTAAATTGATAAATTTGTAATATTATTTCCAACCTATTAGTGCTTTCCTGGAGGATAATGAAAAAATCAAAGGTGTCATCATCGAAAGATGGATCTACAATATTTATCATATGGGATTCATCCTTACAAACTCCCGATGAAGATGTATTATTGGTGATGCCTCTCCCCTGTTGATATGAAGTTTAATTTTGTATCCCTTTAAACCTAAAGCTTTGCTTTTTCCTAGTCATGGAACCTCCCTTAGTCCTAAAAAAGAGTCAAAAGTCTTTCTATTTTTTGGGTTTCGGGATTCAGCCTTTCACAAAGCATGTTTTCCTAACTAACAACTCCAGAGTCCCGGTGCCAAAATCCCAAAAAGGATTTATATTAAAGTAATAATAATAATAAAAAAAAAGTGGGTGCTATAAGTCCCGACCCGTGTTTAACAAAGTATCCTTTAATCATTATCAATTAAACTCTTAAACACGATAAAAAATTCATTAATCTTTCGCGATTCAGGTTTCCTTGTATCAAAGTGTTGTCAAAGCGTCAACCCTTGAACTCTCGGTCCCCGATTTTATGAAAAGAAGAAGTTAATTACTAATCTTAATTGATTAAAGCATTAATACAAGTAATCAACATCTAAACTAATCCCATCATGATTTTGTGATTCAGGGTTTTCTTATGACATACCTCATGGGTACTGGATCCCCGAAATTCTGAAATGTGAAATCACAAATTTTTTAACAAAGTTTAAAATGGGATTAATAAAGATTAAAACGACTTTTCGCATTTCGCATTTCGAGATTTGGTGAAAGAAGTCCTTTCGAAACTCCATTTTGAAATTGTCGATATACGGTAATATCTGTAATGGACAAATAGAGATATTTTTAAGTTAACTGTGTATCTCTGGGCATATCTCCCTCATTAAAACATTAAAGTTTTACCGCTTGTCTCAGTACGTTCGTCGTAAGAAGAGTTAAAGGTTAATAAAGGTTTGGTTTCTTCAAATTTTCATTCTTATTGTTTAGACTTAGAAGTGAATTGCATTCAGAAAACTTACGCATTTCTCTCTGTGACAGAAATTCATTCTAAACACGAACATTATGGCACCTAGAAAGGCACCTAAGAAAAGTGAAGAAGCAACTGAAAGTTCAAGCCCAGAAGGAGATGTCATTTTCGATACTACACCGCATGCCATTGATTCCATCAAATCATGGACACAAATTTTTGAAACCTTGGACTATGAAATCAAGAATTTTCCCAATGATTCTGAAAACAAACTCCAGGACATAGCAGAGTCCAAACTTCACAAAGTAGCCACGCACCCACGACTCATGACATACAATGACATGATTAGTTTGGCTTTAGAGAGGACATACATGCAAACTAGAAGAATTTTGGACAACCAAGGGGTCGTCATCGGCTCTTTCATACCAGAACATATACAAGTAATGTATAAATTGTCTCCCAATTCTAAGTACATTTACAATAAAGAGTTTGTAAGTGAATTTCAAAGGAAAGAATGCACAGAGGCTGACCAAACATACCCTGTCATAATCAAACACTGGTGGAGACAACCAACAAAATTCAGGGCCAATACCCATAACATTTATTCCACAGCCTCATTGAACGAGTACATGGTCTATGTGGCAATGATGTTATGTATACTTTTCGGGAAGAAAAGATCTACCCATTTCCCTACAAAATGGGTGCCCCTTTCACATGAAGCAGCCAAAGGCTATAGCTTCAATTGCAAAAACATTCTATCAGATAACCTAGCTAAGGAGGTTATGGAGTATCAAATCATGAGATCCAGTGGTAGACCAGTAGCTTTTTACATGTCAACATACATCATGGACGCTATATGTTTCACAAATCCTTTCCCTTTGATGAATTGGAGATGGAACCTAGCTTGCACTAAACCTATTCATGAATATCATTCTAAGCTGTGGGAAGAAAATGCTAAAGATTCTTTTTATGAAATTTGTCATTTCGTGGTGATATCGGTGCATTAGATGATGTATGGTTGTGTACCCCCTCGTATTTCAGAGTCAGTCATAGGAAACCTCAAGGATGTTGCCGATTGGTTTATTGAGGAGAATTTCTCCTATATCAGGGTTTTTGGATGTTCTATCCCTCCTCATGCACTTCTGAAATTCCTCCCTGATAGACTGGTATGCAGGGAGTTAGCTCATCAGATAATAATAGGCAGTATTGGGATAAAGATGAAGACAACTCAAAATAAGTTTTGACCAGTATTTCCCATACAGATTGGAAGGTTTTCACTACTCAATCTGGGTCATTCCAAAGTTGAAGCTGCAACTCTTGAGGAGTTCAAGTTGGTGAATATCGAACACAGAAAACATGACCCTTATCAAACAGTGGGGAGCCACATGGCTCACTGTGGCATGAAAGCGTTTGAACATGAGGAATCCCCTCACGATGACATTTTCAAAGGGGTCAAAACCTATGAAGAGGTGTTAGGCAGGGTAAAGATGTTATCATCCAACTTGCAAACCAGTCTTCTAACCTTTCAGAGACAGAGATGAAGCGGTTTGCCCAAGGTATTGCAGGGTGAAGCAACAACATCCCCTCTAGAACAAGAAAACATTCTCCTGGGATTCGGACAAAAAGCACAGAATAAAGAAGACACCGAGGAAAACCCACAGGAGGTCGAAGGATCTTCTCAAAACAAAGAAGTCCCACAGACAGAGAATCCAGGAGAAGAAGAAGAAAAAATGTCTGAGACACCTCTCGATTCCAGTCAATCTACCCCCCCTTCGTCATCTACTATTCATATTGATACTCCTAAGAAAATAGGGGAAACAAAATCCATAGAGTTGTGTAATCCCATCACTTCCTTGACCCCTTTACAATCTACTTTTGGGTTCCCTCAGGTAGGAGGCATATATGCTAGTGACCTCGACCCTATCTCCAGAGAAGAAATTCATCCCTCTAATTACTTCTTCAGTAAAAAGAGGAAGGTTGTATTAAAATAGGAGATGTATATGAGAGAAGGTGGTATGGTAAATAAACACATGGTGCTGGTGGATGGGCAAAACTTGGAAGAGGGATATTTCACTACAGAGGTGGCAGGCTCCATGGGAGCGCTGACAACAACAAATCTATTCAATGTTAGCAATATGAGATAAAGGTTGGAACAGAGTAACCGCAGGATAACCCAGTTGCAAGATCAACTAAAAGCTACCGAGAAAAATATCAAAGAAGAAATAAATAAAGGTCTAGAGCAGGCTAGAGCTGCTGACAAGCAAGAAATTCAATCGCTTAAGTCAAGTCTAGACCAGATGAACGAGAAGATGCAGACTAGCCAAATATAGGTTATTCAGCAAGAAAAATTGGTAAGACAACTACAGGCTAAATTCATTTCAATAAAAGGCCAGGTTATAGACCTGAAAGTTTTTTGGGACCAATCACTGGAAATACATGCGAAGGTAGAAGTCGAGCAACAGAAAGTAATCTCCCAAGTAGAGATTATTCAGAATTATTTTTAGGAAGAAAGTAATGCTTTTGATAATAATATTTTTAAAGAAAAAGAAGCTAAAGTAGCAAGGGCCACTTTCCAAAAGGCTATGTTCTAAAAATGAAGAAGTATTGAAAATTCCAAAGCTTTCTGTCACAAAGTAGATTAGAGGTGATATCATGCTCAAGGTATGGGAAAACAACATAGCAGAATATAAGAAAATAGTCAAAGAAATCAAAGATGATTGTGAAAGAATCTTTGATTTATTGGACAAGGAATCATTAGGTATTGGAGGAGACAATTGCACTGGGCAATTAGGACAGATAAACATTGTAAGACACCAATTGAATTTCAAAGAGGGTTTGAACAAATTTCAAATGGAAATTTCACAGTTAAAGGAAATGGATGTTACCCTAATAGACAGGTGGCTAGTGAAGCCAAACTTAAAATTGCAATCAATTAAGTTTACTGGTAAGGGGATTGAAGATCGGCTTCCAGAAACTCAGAGAAAATTCTATTTATTTCAAGTAAAGGATCTTCTAGAGCCTCCTAGAAATTTCATACATCTTCTTGAAAAATGTATTGAATGTATCAGGTCAAAAAAAGGAGATACTTCAGTAAAACAATGAAGTATCATTTTGAAAACTTATATTATCAAGATGATAGGAAAATAAATGATAATCATGCAAGTGGTTGGGGTTTGCAATTATTGAAACTATTTGCCCCTAGGAGTTAGGATATCACCAACCAACAATCATCATGGATCTGGTATAAATATAATTTCAGGATACTGATCTAGGGCTTTTTCTGGGTGCATTGTAAAGAAGAATTTGAAGATATTTTTTGAATTAATAAAAATACAGATTGAAGATTCCAGATCTGGTCAAGTTTGAGTTATGTGTTTCTCTGTTGTTTCATATTTTTCATATATCTCTTTGATGAATGCTTAACTGCAATTTAGTACAAACTCTACTGTGGTAATTAATTATTCTTGCAATTTAGTCGTTTACAACCTTTCCTCTATATCAGCTATCAACAGATACAAGACTTGCAAATGTTTTAGATTTCAATATCATATGCTTAATTAAGAGCTTTTCCTGATTATTTTCTTCTCCTGTCACCAAAGTGAGATTCCTCTTTAATCGGTGGCTCACCCTGTTCGGCAGCTTTATGTTTTCTCTTTGTTTCATGCATATCCCCTTTTCAAAATTTAACTCAGATACCAGAAATGGCCTTTAGTTTTGTCGTGCTATTAATTCAAGGTTTTTGGAGTTCTTTTTACATGTTTTGAAGCAAAAATAGAGAACCCTTATAAGAAAATACAATAATTTATTCTTTCAATTTTTATTCCTCGTGACTGTCCTAGTTACAAGACATCCTAATATCGAACCTGAACTATCGGATCAAATGAGAATTGATTTGAATTTATTTAACACCATCTTTCAGACAACAAACAATTGGGTTCAGTTAGAGCGTTCATGGGTAGTAATTGAAAGAGACATTAGCATCCAGGAAAACTGGGAAGCTAGATAGAGACAGTTAAGGAATCAACAATAGCCCTTTTCATATAACCTACCTTTTTATCCTTAGCCCTCTCTATTTTTTCGAATGCCTTGACAGTGTACTTTAGAGCCTTAAAGTACAAACTTAAGAACAACATATTTTTGGCGCCCTTGCCGGGGAAGAAGAAACGAAGCTTTTCCCTGGGAAGAATGACATTGACACTTTCTATCTTTGATAGTGAACAAATATTGAAAACCTTATAAGGCTACCCTTATCTTTCACTTGGCGACTCCATGATAAATAAACTGGATTTTAACCGAAAGAATACCAGAAGAAACCCAGACAACAAACAGACTTTGTCTGTTCCAGATCCAGCAAAAAATTTTAAAATCAAGAAGATATCTTAAATAGACTGTATCATCGAAAAATAGGTTTTATCAACCTAAAATTACAGAGTCAAACACTAGAGATATTTTTGAAGGATCGAATACCCCACCGTATTATGGGGAATTACCTACCAATAAGATTACAACCTTTGAGCCTGGTTTGGTCTCACCTGATTTTAAAACTGCAATTTTCCCAACTGTTTGTTTCACCAATAGAGGTAAAAGATATGAATCACTTCCCACTTCGATTGACACTTCTTCACTTTGCGAAGTTCATTTTCCTATCTCTCAGAACTCCTACGATCATCCTATTCTTCTCGACACAACTCCTGTTGATTCTTCTTTATATTCACCCTGTGAATCCGAAGAAACTAGTCCACTTTTCCTTAGTTCCCCTTCCTCAAGTTTCCTATCTCTCGATAACCAATTTCCTGAAACCCTTCCTCATACTTTCCAAGAAACAACCTCTAAATCATCAATGGCTACAGCTGAAGGAGGTGCTGTTGGAGGTGGGGCTGGAGGAGGAAGAGCAGGCGACCAAGTACCACCCCCTAGAATATTTGCAAAGGTGGTTTCTAGATATCTCCCTTTGGTCCTCCTAGTCCCCCTACATGAATTACCTGAAAACTACATGAAGAATCTTTCGAAATTCACATGAGAGGGTGATTTGAATGCAGCCGAACACATCAATTTATTTGACCAATTTGTTGATATCCTTGGACTCGATCATGAATATGTCTATTTGAGACTCTTGGTTCAAACTTTTGAAGGACAGGTAAGAACCTGGTTCCAAGGCCTAGCAGCAGGATTTATACAGTCTTATGAGGAACTTGAAAATGCTTTTATTAGGTAGTGGGGGGGAAGGAAAGACCATCTATATTATCTACCTGAATTTGGGGCTCTAAGAAAGAAACACTATAAATCATTCCTTGAGTTCACTCAGAGGTTCAATAAATTTTATAATAGGATCCCATCCGAGGTCAAACCCTCCCAACCTGCAGCGAAAGTAACCTTCGCTAGGTCTTTCGACCCTGATTTCGCCATGTTATTGAGGGAGAGGAGATCGATAGACCTCACCAAGATGAAATATGATGCCTTAGAGATTGGGTCAAACATGATGGCATCAAGAAAGTTGAAAACCAAATTTGAAACTGGAAACAAAGAAACCAGAAGATATAGAGATCAAGCCTCAAGGGGGACCGTCTGGATCAGGAAGATCTTCGAAAGACAAAATAGATGACATGGTGAGAATAATCAAAGAGCTCTCAAATAAGATCTCAAGAATGGAGCTAGATCAAGCGAAGAATAAGAACTTTCCTAGAAAGGATTTCAAAAGGAATCCTAACCCTCAAAATCCACCAAGACAGATTAAGAATGAAGATCAAAAAATTCAAGCCCCCTTTAAAAGAAAAAACTTTATAGGAGGAGAATACATGGACGATTTTGAGGAATTAGAATAAGACATTAATAATCTTGGCAACGACTGCCTACAACCTTTTTTAACGAGATAAGATTATGAAAAATCTACAACCACAAAAGATAGATCCCAAAATAACAAAAACAGTGGTATTATTGAAGATTCAACCTATCGAGAAATTGCAGATGATATAATGGCCAAACTCCACCAAAAATACAATCTAAGGCCTAGAAACAAGAGCCTCACAACTCCCCCGGTGAAAACGATTTTGCCGAGGGGTGAAACAGACGAGTCAGTTTCAAAAAACATTGAGAAACAAACTATAACAACTAGAACCGTTGACACACATCCTACCAAGACAAAGCCAGTGGAGACATCAGTTGTAAATGCACAGAAAACTGAAGTCCCTGTAATTGAAACTAAAACCTCACTACAAAAGAAATCTGAAAAGAAGGGGTCAGAAACTCAAACCATAGAGGTCGACAAAACACTAGGAAGTTTTAATCTGGAAAATGAAATAAATAAAATCAAAATCCTTGTACCTCTTATCGAACTAGCGAAAAAACCAATTTATAGGAAAAAAATCGCCAAATTAATCAGTTTTTCAGAAAATGAAAGTCAGGCCAATGTCATAAATTTAGAAGACGAAAAGCCTAACATAGTTTTCAGCCCACATTTCGACGGTGCCAAAGTCATTGTCTCCCCTTTCTATATCACTCTGACTGTACACGATCACTTACTCCATAATTGCATGTTAGATTCTGGAGCCTCTCATAATGTAATGCCTAAAGCCATTATGGAGAGAATTGGTCTTGAAATTACCAGACCTTATGGATATTTATATTCATTCGATTCAAGAAAGGTTAAGTGTATAGGCATGATAAAGGATTTAGTCGTCAATATTGCACAGATACCCGCGAAAGGCATTCTAATGGATGTGGTCGTCGTTGATATACCCCTGAAGTACGGTATGCTCTTATCCAGGTCTTGGGGTGATAAACTTGGAGGATCCCTCCAACTCGACATGACGTATGCCACGATCCCTGTGAGCATCACTCGATGCAATGAGTGCTAAGTGGACTATTCAAATCATGAGAATTATTGGTCAGTTGCGACTAATACTCATGAATATGGGTCATATATTAATGACTTACACTACGCAGTTAATCCTGAAAATAATATCTAATATGTTGCACTGTGAAAGCCCCTATATGCTTAAATAATAAGAGTTAAGGGAGCTCTAACTGGGTAGTTCATAAGGCACAATACTTGCTAAGGTTTTGCAAATGGGGTAGCAAGCTAAGTGGGCTTGATTGTGGGAAAAACTCCATAGTTAAGCACGCTTGAGCCAGAGGCATCTTGGGATGGGTGACCACCTGGGAAGTCCTGGTTACCAGGTGCAAGCCCCGGAAGTGATGATTGATGCTATGCAATTCATTTCGTTGGTTTCAATCCCATTTCTTCACCCCTGTGAGCATCACTCAATGCAATGAGTGTTAAGTGGACTATTCAAATCATGAGAATTATTGGTCAGTTGAGAATAATAATTATGAATATGGGTCATATATTAATGACTTACACTACGCAGTTAATCCCGAAAATAATATCTTTGGAGGACAGTTCATGCGTTTGTATAGAGAAACCAGGTTAGCATTCACGGTAAGTGACCCACATAACAAAAACAACTACCCTATTTATATTGCTGATCAAGATTTAGGCAATTGTATTTTATCTATCGATGACGATATTGATATATGTATAGAAGAAAGTTGTATAGAAAATAAAAAAGAAAAAGAGAAAGTAAAACATGATGTATATAGCACTAGTGTTTGGAAGATGTTTTTTGATGGTGCCTCATCTTATTTTGGGGCCAGAGCTGGGGTGACTTTTGTGGCACCTGGTGACAAATTCATTATCCCTTTCTCTTATAGATTACAGTGGAACAATGAACATACTAACAATGTATGCGAGTATGAATCCCTAGTGTTAGGATTGGAATATGCTAGGAGAATGAAAATTAAAAACTTGGAAGTCTTTGACGATGCAGAGCTAATAGTGAAACAAGTAAATCGTCAATACCAGGAAAAAAATCCTAGGTTAAGATCTTATCTAAACTATGTTTGGGATCTGATCGGAAAAAAATTATCCTTTGTTAATGTTCATTATATTCCCAGAACAGAAAATCAACAGGCGGATGCGTTAGCCAAAGCAGCTTCAACATTCACACCTCCCACTGCTTTCCAATTAAAATACTATATACTAATGAGACATAGGCCTTCCATACCAAATAACATACAACATTGGAAATGTTTTGAGGACGACGAACAACTCCAGAAACATTTAGAGACAGTAGATGAATTTCCCGAAACACATGCTGACCAAGAAAACCAGAATGACCCTATTTGGATCATGCAGGAAGGCGAAGATCCCCAAAAGTTCCAATATAAAATCACTTACCTCCGAATTCTTGTTTTAAAAAATAATCAGATACCTAAGGGTCTGATCCCCTTAGAAAGACTATTCAACCCTGATGACATCCCTTTGAAGTCTACCTTACAGCCTCAGCCGGAGGAGGTCGAGGATTGTGATATAGGTACCAAAGACAATCCTAGGTTGGTGAAATTATCCAAATTTCTATCTCTGGAAATCAAAAGTAAGTATGTTGAGTTGCTTAGACAATATAAAGACGTTTTCGCTTGGTCTTATGACGAATTGAGAACTTATGACACTACTATAATGGAACATAAAATTCCTCTAAAACCAGGTGTAAAACCTTTCAAGAAAAAACTTAGACATATTAACCCTATCCTACTATCGGTAATAGAAAAAGAAGTCAAAAAACTCATGGATGCTAAAATCATTGTCCCACTGAGATACTCTGAGTGGGTAGCCAATTTATTCCCAGTGAGAAAGAAAAATAGTGAGATTAGGATGTGTGTAGATTTTAGAAACCTGAATCGATCATCACTTAAAGACAATTATCCATTACCTAAGATGGATCATGTTTTAGAAAAATTAGTTGGAGCTAACAGAATGTCCATGATTGGTGGTTTTTCAGGTTACAATAAAATTGCAGTACACCAAGATGACAAATAAAAAACTGCTTTCACTACCCCTTGGGGTACCTTTATGTATGACAAAATTCCGTTTGGTTTAATGAATGCAGGGGCAACTTTCCAACGAGCCATGGATATCTCTTTCATGGGTGAAAGAGATAAGTTCGTTGTTATCTATCTTGATGACCTGACTATTTTCTCTAAATCCGATGCAGAACATCTAACACACCTCAAACAAACTTTCGAGAAATGTCACAAATTCGGTTTGTCACTTAATCCCAAGAAATCTCATTTCGCAATGCAAGAAGGTAAACTCTTGGGTCATATCATGTCAAGAGATGGAATCAAAATCGATCCCAAAAGGGTTGAGGCGATAGATACCATAAATATCCCTAGAAATGTAAAAGAAATTCAGTCTTTTTTAGGAAAAATAAACTTCTTGAGAAGATTCATCCCTAACTTTGTCGAAATTGTTAAATTGATTACAGATATGCTTAAAAATAACAATGAGGTGAAATGGACAAATGAAGCCAAAACGTCATTTCAACGTATCAAGAAAGTAATAAGCGAAGCTCCAGTCTTGGCAAGCTCGGATTACACAAAAGAGTCTTTGATTTTCTCTTTTGCCTCTGAACATACAATCGTGGCTATATTGTTACAGAAAAATGATGAATGTTTTGAGCAACCTATTGCATTCTTTAGAAAAAGTCTCAGAGATGTTGAGCTGAAATATGAAATATTGGAAAAACAAGATTATGCAATGGTAAAATCTCTCAAGGCTTTCAGAACCTACATATTGCACTCAAAGATCATTTCCTATGTGCCATCAAGTTCTGTTAAAGATATATTGGTGCAGCCAGACAGTGATGGAAGAAGAGGTAGGTGGTTGGCTAAGATTCAGGAGTTCGAGTTGGAAGTCAAACCAACTAAAATTATTAAAGGCCAGGGTTGGGCCAAATTGCTAGCCAAATCAAATCTAAAAGTGCTTGGGATAAATCAGCTACAAGAAAATGAATAATTTCTAGAAATATATGAGATTGACGTCCCTGAACCCACAACTGAGATTCAAGACAAGTTCTCTACTTCAGTCTGGTACCGCGATATTGTTTCTTACCTACTGACCCTTCGATGTCCTAGTGAGTTAACCCCATCTAAAACCAGGACATTGAAGTTACATGCTGTAAAATATTGTATCATAGATGGTAAATTGTATTGGAAAGACCCCTTGGGTTTCCTGCTGAGCTTCTTAGCCGAGACCGAAACAGAAAGGGTTATAGATGAATTCCATGAGGGAGTGTGCGACGGGCACCATGCTTGGTGGGCAACAACTTATAAAATATTAAGAGTCGGGTATAACTGGCCTAGATTATTCATCGATCTGAACACTAAAGTCCGAACTTGTAATCCTTGTCAGTTGTTTACAGGAAAACAAAAAGTCCTAGCTTTACCTTTAGTTCCGGTTAAAACCGAAGCTCCATTTCAAAGATGGGGTCTTGATTTCATTGGATAAATTCACCCACATTCCAGCGCACACAAAAAGTGGATTCTAACTGCTATAGACTATTTCACTAGATGGGTGGAAGCCATTCCCACAAGAAATGCAACCGACTCAGTAGTAATCAATTTCCTAGAAGAAAATATTTTATCCATGTTTGGCTGTCCCCGAAAGATAGTCATTGATAATGCCCAAGCATTTAAGTCAATGGAAATGGTAAGATTCCGCCAAAAATACAACATCATATTAGGACACTCAACAACTTACTATCCACAGGGTAATGGTCTTTTGAATTGTCTAATAAAAGTCTGATTACTGTGATAAAGAAGGTTTTGACTGAAAATAAGAAAGAATGGCATATCCATTTAAAATATGCTCTATGGGCTAACAAGATAAGTACTAAAATATCAATTGGGATTTCCCCTTTTTAGATGGTATATGGCACCGTCATCATTTTACCAATAAATCTTTCTCTACCCATGATGAAACTTTGACAACATTCAAACGAAGAACCCAATGACGTTACCAGGAGGATAAACCAGCTGGTTAAAGTTCAACAAAATCGGGTCAAAGTGAATGAAAGGTTACAAAGATATTAGGATAACATGAATGCCTTATTCTATAGAAAATCTAAAGATAGAGATTTCCTCCCTGGTGATCTGGTCCTGAAATGGGAAGCCAGGAGAGAAGACACTGATAAACATGGCAAGTTTGATCCAATCTGGTCCGGCCCATATAAGATTTCGTCTTCTAAGGGAAAAAATGCTTTTTTATTAGAAAATCTCGATGGAAACATTCTCAACGCCCCTGTAAATGGGCGGCACCTCAAACACTTCATGCAGTAATGTGTTTTTGAACTCTCATTGTACATACCAGTTTGTTTTCATGCTTACTGTATAGTTTCATTTCTTTCGATAAGTTTTTCCATTCAAATATATATATATATATATATATATATATATATATATATATATATTCATGAGATTTCCTAACAATTAGCATACTGACTTATTTTGCAGAAAATTTGTTGACCAACCAAGAGACTAGAGATGCTAAAAAGGCGACAGGCACAGATAAGTATATTAATTGTCTTCCGATGAAAAAGGTAAGAAATTAACAACCTCTTGGCCAGCAAACTAGGAGTTACCAAGGTACGAGATTCTTCTCTCAAAATTCAAGCTAAATTACCCTAAGAGATATGAATAAATAAATCATTAGTTCAATTGATGCTAATGTTATCACTGAAAAATAAATAAATAAATAAAAATAAAAATAAATAAATCTTTAAGAACGTTCATGTGTGCAGTAGTCTTTCTGAAGCCCTTTACTTTCCCCTTAAGCACGGTAAAGCCTTCTTCTCACTTGACCCTGAATGTTTATCATGATTTATTTGAGAAAAGAAAGGTCTCACTTTGGTTCTGAAAATTCTCAAACAAACCTTCAAAAACGAGAATAGATTGAGTTTATAGTTCTTTAACTTTAGCTGAACCAGAAGTATGTCTAGGTTAATCCTAACCTTATTAGACTTCCTGACAAGAATAAATTGATTGATTTTTCTCAAGGAAATTCCTTTAAAAAAAAAGGATGTCAAGAAGTTTCCCAGAATAAATTGATTGATTTTTCTCAAGGAAATTCCTTTAAAAAAAAAAGGATGTCAAGAAGTTTCCCTTAAGAATTTCCCTGAAGTCAATGATGTTTGAAGGCAAGAGAGAATATTGGCCCAGAGCTATTTAAGTGATTTGACAGGCCTTTGTTTCTTAAAAAATTCAAGCGGATATCTTCCCGATGTATATTACATATTGATTGATTGCCCCCACTTCATATTAAAAGAAAATATATATAGATAGATGGTGAAAGGAAATTCAATAATGATTTCCCCCATCTAGTCTAAAGAGATGAAGAAAGAAAATTCATTATATTGATTGCCTCCATCTCATCATTTAATTGCTAGAAAACAATGAAGTGGTGAAAGGAAATTCAATATGGGAAGTCTGATAAATTCACCGGGGTACTGAATAGGCTCGCTGGTAGTGAAGAAATATATTTATATCTAATAAGGCTGTTATACATGAATTGCAAGACGCTCTGGTAACTTTTCTTCTTTCAGCTGGATTCACATTATAGGTTTCTGGGATCCCCTAATTTGACACTTTTAAATTTACTTTACCTTGATGCAAATGGTATCAAATGAAACCTGGTAGAATGGTTAATTTGGTTTTGATTATCTTATACATATCTAAGGTCAGTTTCAGAAAAGAAAATCTATTGAGAACCTAACTCGATAAAATTAGATGTTTTATTTTTGAATAATTTTCAAAATCAAATGCAAAGATCCTAAAGTCTTGTTTTGATTTCCCTCCTGGTCTGTTTCACAAAGTTTAATTATTGACCCCATTTACCCAATGAAGGAACTTGGTCTACATGTTCTTCTCGTCCCACAAGGAAACAAGATCCCTAGATGGAGCCCAATGTTGATACGAAGTTTTATTTTGTATCCCTTTAAACTTGAAGCTTTTCTTTTTCCTAGTCATGGAGCCACCCTTAGTCCTAAAAAAGAGTCAAAAGTATTTTGATTTTTTGGGTTTCGGGATTTAGCCTTTCACAAAGCATGTTTTCCTAACTAACAACTCCAGAGTCCTAGTACCGAAATCCCAAAAAGGCTTTATATTAAAGTAATAATAAAAAAAAAAGTGGGTGTTATAAGTCTCGACGCGCATTTCACAAAGTATCATTTAATCGGGATTAATTAAACTCTTAAACACGATCAACAATTCATTAATCTTTCGCGATTCGGGTTTCCTTGTATCAAAGTGTTGTCAAAGCATCATCCCTTGAAATCTCGGTCCCTGATTTTCCGAAAAGAATAAGTTAAATACTAATCTTAATTGATTAACGCGTTAATACAAGTAATCAACGTCTAAACTAATACCATCGTGATTTCTCAATTTCGGGTTTTCTTATGACATACCTCATGGGTATTAGATCCATGAAATTCCAAAATGTGAAATCACGAATTTTTTAACAAAGTTTAAAACGAATTTAAGTTAGTTTAAAATGGGATTAATAAAGATTAAAATGACTTTTCGCGTTTCTCATTTCGGGATTTGGTGAAAGCAGTCCTTTCGAAACTCTAGTTTGAAATTGTCAATATACGGTAATATCTGTAATGGACGAATAGAGATATTTTTAAGTTAACTGCATATCTCTGGGCATATCTCCCTCATTAAAAAATTAAAGTTTTACCGCATGTCTCAGTACGTTTGTCGTAAGAAGAGTTAAAGGTTAATAAAGGTTTGGTTTCTTCTAATTTTCATTCTTATTGTTTAGACTCAGAAGTGAATTGCATTCAGCAAACTTATGCATTTCTCTCTACGATAGGAATTCATTCTAAACATGAACATTATGGCACCTAGAAAGGCACCTAAGAAAAGTGAAGAAGCAACTGAAAGTTCAAGCCCAGAAGGAGATGTCGTGTCTAATACTACACCACATGCCATTGATTCCATCAAATCATGGATGCAAATTTTTGAAACCTTAGACTACGAAATCAAGAATTTTCCTGATGATTCTGAAAACAAACTATGGGACATTGCAGATTCTGAACTTCACAAAGTAGCCACATGCCCACGACTCATGACATACAATGACATGATCAGTTGGGATTTAGAGAGGACAAGCGTGCAAACTAGAAGCATTTTGGACAGCCAAGGGGTCGTCATCGGCTCTTTCAAACCAGAACATATACAAGTAATGTATAAACTATCTCCCAATTCCAATTACATTTACAATAAAGAGTTTGTAAGTGAATTTCAAAGGAAATAATGCACAGAGGCTGACCAAACATACCCTGGCATAATCAAATATTGGTGGAGACACCCAACAAAATTTAGGGCCGATACCCATAATGTTTATGCCACAGCCTCATTGAACGAGTACATAGTCTATGTGGCGATGATGTTATGTAGAATTTTTGGGAAGAAAAGCCCTACCCATTTCCCTGCAGAATGGGTGCCCCTTTTACATGAAGAAGTCGAAGGCTATAGCTTCAATTGGAACAAAATTCCATCATATAACCTAGCTAAGGAGGTTATGGAGTATCAAACCATGAGATCCAGTGGCAGACTAGTAGTGTTTTACATGTCAGCATACATCATGGATGCTATATGTTTCACAACTCCTTTCCCTTTGATGAATTGGAGTTGGAACCCAGCTTGCACTGAACCTATTCATGAATATCATTCTAAGTTTTGGGAAGAAAATGCTAAAGATTATTTTTACAAAATTTGTCATTTCATGGTGATATCGGTGCATCAGATGATGTATGGTTGTGCACCCCCCCCCCCCNTGCCCCCCCCCCCCCCGGCCCGTATTTCAGAGCCGGTCATAGTAAACCACAAGGAGATTTCTGATTGGTTTATTGAGGATAATTTCTCCTATATTAGGGTTTTCAGAAGTTCTATCCCTCCTCATGCACTTTCAAAATTCCTCCCTAACAAACTGGTATGCAGGGAGGTAGCTCATCAGATAATAACAAACAGTATTGGGATAGAGCTGAAGACAACTCAAAAGAAATTTTGGCCAGTCTTTCCCATATAGATTGGAAGGTTTTCGCTACTCAATATGGGTCATTCCAAAGTTGAAGTTGCATCTCTTGAGGAGGTCAAGTTGGTGAATATCGAACACAGGAAACACAACCCTTATCAAACAGTGGGGATCCACATGGCTCATTGTGGCATGAAAGCGTTTGAACATGAGGAATCCCCTCGCGATGACATTTTCAAAGGGGTAAAAACCTATGAAGATGTGTTAGTCAGGGTACAAACATTATCATCCAACTTGCAAACCAGTATTCTAACCTTCCAGAGACACAGACAAAGCAGTTTGCCCAAGGTATTGCAGGGAAAAGAAACAACATACCCTCCAGAACAAGAAAACATTCCCCGAGCTTCGGACATAAAGCACAGAATAAAGCAGACACTGAGGAAAACCCACAGGGGGTCGAAGGATCTTCTCAAAACAAAGAAGTCCCACAGACAAAGAATCCAAGAGCAGAAGCAGAAAAAAGGTATGAGACACCTCCTGAGTCTAGTCAATCTACCCCCCATTCGTCATATACTATTCATATTGATACTCCCAAGACAAGAGGGGAAGAAAAATCCATAGAGTTGGGTAATCCCATCACTTCCTTGACCCCTTTACAATCTACTTTTGGGTTCCCTCAGGTAGGATTCATATATGCTAGTGACCTTGACCCGATCTCCAGAGAATAAATTTCTCCCTCTGATTACTTCATCAGTAAAAAGAGGAAGGTTGTATTAAAACAAGAGATTTATATGAGACAAGGTGGCATGGTAAAGAAACACATGGTTCTAGTGGATGGGAAAAACTTGGAAGAGGGAGATTTCGCTACAGAGGTGGTGGGCTCCATGAAAGTGATGGAAACAACAAATCTATTCACTATTAGCAATATGAGAGCAAGGTTGGAACAGAGTAATCGTGGGATAACCTAGTTGCAAGATCAACTAAAAGATACTGAGAAAAATATCAAAACAGAAATAAATAAAGGTCTAGAGAAGGCTAGAGTTGCTGACAAGAAAAAAATTCAATCGCTTAAGTCAAGTCTAGACGAGATGAATGAGAAGATGCAGACTAGCCAAATATAGGTTATTCAGTAAGAAGAATTGGTAAGACAAATACATGCTAAATTTGATTCAATAAAAGGCCAGGTTATATACCTAAAAGTTTTTTAGGACCAATCACTAGAAATACATGCGAAGGCAGAAGTCAAGCAACAGAAAGTAATCTCCCAAGTAGAGATTATTCAGAATTATTTTTAGGAAGCAAGTAATGCTTTTGATAATATTTATTTTAAAGAAAACGAAGCTAAATAAGCAAGGGCCACTTTCCAAAGGTAGTTGTATTTTCTGAAAATGAAAAAGTATCGAAAATTCCAAAGATTTATGTCACAGAGTAGATTAGCGACGATATCATGCTCAAGGTATGGGAAAACAACATAGAAGAATATAAGAAAATAGTCAAAGAAATCAAAGACGATTGTGAAAGAATCTTTGATTTATTGGACAAGGAATCATTAGGTATTGGAAGAGACAATTGCACTGGGCAATTAGGACAGATAAACATTGTAAGACAATAGTTGAATTTCAAAGAGGGTTTGAACAAATTTCAAATGGAAATTTCACAATTAAAGGAAATGGATGTTACCCTAATAGACAGGTGGCTAGTGAAGCCAAACTTAAAATTGCAATCAATTAAGTTTACTGGTAAGGGGATTGAATATCGGCTTACAGAAACTCAGAAAAAATTCTATTTATTTGAAGCAAAGGATATTCTAGAGCCTCCCAGAAATTTTGTACATATTCTTGAAAAATGTATTAAATGTATCAGGTCAAAAGAAGGAGATACTTCAATAAAACAATGAAGTATCATTTTGAAAACTTATATTATTGAGATGATAGGAAAATAAATGATAATCATGCAAACGGTTGGGGTTTGCAATTCTTGTAACTGTTTTCCCCTAGGAGTTAGGAGATCACCAACCAACAATCATCAAGGATCTGGTATAAATATAATTTCAGGATACTGATCTAGGGCTTTTTCTGGGCGAATTGTAAAGAAGAATTTGAAGATATTTTTTGAATTAATACAAATATAAATTGAAGATTCTAGATCTGGTCAAGTTTGAGTTATGTGTTTCTCTGTTGTTTCATATTTTTCATATATCTATTTGATGAATGCTTAACCACAATTTAGTACAAACTCTACTGTGGTAATTAACTATTCTTGCAATTTAGTCATGTACAACCTTTCCTCTGTATCAGCTATCAGCAGATACAAGACCTGCAAATGTTTTAGATTTCAATATCATATTCTTCATTAAGAGTTTTTCCTGATTATTTTCTTCTCCTGTCAACAAAGTGAGATTCCTCTTTAATCGGTGCCTCACCCTGTTCGACAACTTTATGTTTTCTCTTCATTTCATGCATATCCCCTTTTCAAAATTTAACTCAGATACCATAAACGACCTTTAGTTTCATCATGCTATTAATTCAAGGTTTTTGGAGTTCTTTTTACATGTTTTGAAGAAGAAATAACGAACCCTTATAAGAAAATACAAGAATTTATTCTTTCAATCTTTATTCCTCATGACTGTCCCAGTTACAAGACAACCTAATATCGAACCTGGACTATCGAATCAAATGAGCATCGCTTTGAATTTATTTAACACCATCTTATAGACATCAAACAACCGGGTTGAGTTAGAGCGTTTGTAGGTAGTAATTGAAAGAGACATTAGCATCCAGGAAAACTGGGAAGTTAGACAAAGACAGTTAAGGAATCAACAATAGCCCTTTTCATATAACCTACCTTTTTATCCTTATCCCTCTCTATCTTTTCGAATGCCTTGATGGAGTACTTTAGAGCCTTAAAGTACAAACTCAGGAACAACACCTCCTATCAGTTATACTCCTCCAATTATACGATTAAGGGTAATGATCCCTGGACTTTCTACAAAAATATTTATGGCACCACATACGAATCTGATCGAGTCGGAGTTGTAATTCATTTCTTCATTAATGGCACAAGTATTTTGATGGAATTTAATAAATGTTAAAACATTGTGGAGAATTTATTTACGTTACTTGTATGTATTACCACCAAGAAGAGTAGATGCTACTATTGCAAAATTTTGGTCAATTGCTCCCCCGATTACTATCTCTGGTCTACAGGTGAGTGTTTCGTAAAGCATTTCAAATTTTTTATTTGTATTACTATGGTAATGCACTTATTTGTATTAATTGTAAGGTTTACATAGGAGGAAAAATGTCTTGGATGACAACCAGAAAAGGGAAACTTAAAGTACCCATCACGATTGTTCCTGGTACAGTTCTATGCTCTTTCAATATCTTTGATACAAACAACCATGATGGATTGGAACATTGCCTCAGGTATTATGAGATTTTTGACATGTTCCAGAATGAAAGATTCCATCATGATGATCTAGACAGTGACAAATAGAGAAATTTCCTCAAAAGAAGAATCTGCATAGTAGCTTCTCACTCAGAACACTTTCCTTACAATGATGTTGTGAGGTGATGTTGTGCACATTTACAGAAAGATACATGATGGATAGTCAACACTTCGGGCCTCCCAATTGCCTTGCTCAAGTTAGAATATGCTAAGGTTTGATATAAGACCCCAAAACCCACTGCTACGTTGAACGAGTCATTCCTGGACAAGTTCGAGATTGATCATGATGATTTTGAAACCTTCATGGAAGATTTGTTCATCGATGAGGAATACCAGCAAAAAGGAGAGAAAGAAATATATCAAGACGATATTTAAAAAAACATTATAGAATTATGAATTCTATGATTTGCAAACTCTATGCTGAAGAAACCAACACCCATTTTAGGATGGAATGGTTTCATATGGCCTATACAATGGATAAAAATGGAAAATATTTCAATTGGGCTAGCATCCTATCATTCAACATTACAAATTGAGTTATGGACCCTAAGGGTATGAAAAATCTTGGCTTTTACATGTCATCATATCTTATAGATGTGATTTGTGCGACCAATTGTTTACATGCCTTTAATTAGGCTTGGATCCCAAATCATATCCATGTTCATGTGTATTGGTCTCAACTATGGGAGGCTAACTCGAAGGAGAAATTTTATGATATTTGTGATCATTTTCTCACCCCTTGCACAAATCCATATTTGGTTCTTACCCACATAGGATTTCCTCGGGAGCTATCAAAGCCTAAAAAGAATCGAGGACTGGTACAGGAAGAAGTATTATACCTATGTTAGAATATTTGGGGCCATAGGACCACCACATTTGTTACCCACATATGTACTTGATAAACTACTCAAATAGAGATAACCTATTAGACAATAGAAAAGGGAGCTAATGCTTATTTATCAGAGAAAAAAAATGGTATTCGCCCATTTTTACTCTTCACATAGGTCTGTTTTCTCTACAAAATAAGAAACAAGTTGAAAAGAAGGATGAAATCCTCAAATAATTGTAATGTTCCCCCGGCCACTCGCAAGTCGGGGTATGCCACTCTAGATAAACCACTCATGCTCTGACACTAGTCGGTAAAATTCCCATCCATAACAGGTCGGACCATGCTACTCTAGGGAACACTTTCATTCCCTTACTGCAGAACATACTAATACGTTAACATACCCAGTAGTCAACTGAGCTATGCCACATAAATTTACTATTTAAATTGCATGCAACTAAAACATATACATACAACACTCTTGTGTAAGCTTTACATATAAACATAAGAAAACAATTACTTTCTGTAACATACAACTTTTATACTGAAATAATTGTAACTACAGATATGCATCATTTTATAGGGAATTACCCTTAAACATACAGGAAATTATAAGCACATATATGATAAACCGTAACATAGTCATGTAAATAACAAAGCAACATATCATTTTATCATAAAATTGGTACTTATCTTAGAAATATTGTCACCAACTGTGTACAGACCATCCACAAACCTCCCATCCATAGACTACACTGTTCATCACTCTCAACAGTGAGTCACCCCCGAGATGGGACTGAACTCCACCTAGGGTAAAGGGTTCCTATCCAGGATAAGGCTCATGGACAACAGGAAAGACTCTGTCTCAAGTGCTCACTCAACTAACAGCCTACAGCCTCTCATTCCCCACATGCCTGTCCCACCCAAGGAAGTGTTCCCCTTCTCTGCTCAATAGTCCTTCGGCTACCCCACTTCCCTTCTAGGGCTTCAGCAACAAGCCAGACTAGAAGTCTCAGATCATTGTACCTGCAGTTTAGCACCATCAGGAATCAATCCCTAGCAATTCTCTCGCTCAGGGAATTGCTCACAGGCCTGACAACTCGCTTCTTCAATCCCGCTCCAAGCTAACCAAGTACACCAACCGAAAAGGGCTATGGGAACAGGCTCCATAATGGTGAAATGGTTGTCTCAAGGATAATAGATTGTGTGAGTGAAAATGGTCATGGAAACATTGACTAGATAACTGAGTGTGGAAAGGAATCACTGTGAACTCTTCATGAAAGTGATGGTGAGAATGATGGTCAGACTACTGGTAAGGTATCCCGTGAAAAGTCACCAATTGAGATAAGTTCCCCATGATATGAATGCATGTCCCCAACTTGACACTTGTCATATCGGAAGTTACTTTGGTCCACTTGTCCCCAACTTTAGAACTTAGGATAAAATAATTATCCATACGTTATGCTTTAGTAAATATTAATATAATATTCCCTTGACTTTTGGCCCTCCCTTTCCCTAACTGGTGAAGTTCAGTCCCCCATCTCTTTTATCGTGGTCGGTGTGCACGTAGCGATGTATTTTATAAAGTAGGCGCATTTCCCTTTGACATCTAGGCATTCCGGCCTAATACCAAAACATAAGCATACCAACTTATAATAAACGGCTCACTAGCATATAACACATATCATATACATGAGCCTCATTGTCCTCCATACTACGCACACCTTAGTTACTATGCGTGGTATCTTGGAATGTGCATATTACATCATTTTACTGTGCAGTTCATGTGCGCACTATGCCACATGACGTGCATTACCAAATGAGGTCAAAATATCTCACCATCTTAAGTGTATTTGTATTACATTTACAATTGGGTTCTGTCGAGGGATATTACAATCCCCTCCCCTTATTTATGCACTATCCTCAGTGCATCATACACCCATATATAACAGAGTTTTTAAAAATCTTCAAAACGATGCGGGTATTTTGTCCGCATTGCATCTTCATGCTCCCAAGTAGCATCTTTAGGAAAGTACCAGGTACATTGAACCTTTACAAGCCCTATGGCTTGGTTCCAGATCTATTTGACTTTCTGGTCCAAAATGCGCACCGGATGCACTTGAAAGGAACCTTCTTGCTCCACCTGAATCACATTCTAGTCAATAACATGATTAGCATCAGGTATATATTTCTTTAGAAATGATACATGGAAGACATTATGAATAGACATAGATGCAATCAATGCAATCATATAAGAAACTGGACCAATCCTCTATAGGATTTCAAAAGGCCCACAAAATCTGGCTACCAACTTGGCTCAGCTTCCCAATTTCAGGGAACTCCTGTTAGCTTTCACTTTCAAGAAAACATGATCACCCACTTTGAATTCTCTATGGGTTTTGTTCTTATCAGAATAACTTTTATGTCTGTCTTGGGCAGCTTTTAAATTCTGCTTAATTTTTTTCATCTGGTCCTCCATTTCCCTAAGCAACTCTGGCCCAACTACTGTCTTATCAGCTGGGTTATCCCAACTCACTGGAGTATTGCACTTTCTGCCGTAAAGTGCTTCAAATGGGCTCATCTTCAATGATGCTTGATACCCATTATTGTACGCGAATTCTACCAAGTCTAGGTAGTCTTCCCATTTCAATGGTTTGTCCATCACATACATTCTCAGTATATCTTCTATCACCCTGTTCACCCTTTATGTCTGTCCATCAGACTCAGGATGATAAGTTGTACTAAAGTTCAAACTCGTTCTGAATCCTTTGAACAATCCTTTCCAGAAATTCGAGGTGAATTTCGGGTCTCTATCGGACACAATTGTTTTAGGAATCCAATGCAATCATGCCACTTCCTTCATGAAAACATCAGCAACCTCTGCTGCCTTGTGGGTATTTTTCAGTGGAATAAAATGGGCATCTTTCGTAAGCTTGTCCACCACCACCATGATCGAATCATGTAGTTTTCCTGTTCTAGGAAATCCCATAATAAAATCCATTGTCACCACTTCCCACTTCCATTCAGGAATGGTTAAAGGTTGCAGCAACCCTGCAGGGTGCCTATTCTCAGCTTTCACTTTCTGGCATTCCATACATCTAGTGATGTACTCGGCGATATCTTTCTTCATAATTGGCCAAAAGTAATGGCTCTTGATCGCTGCCACAATTTTCTGATATCCAGGGTGCCTTGCATAAGGTGTTGGATTTACTTCACACACACCTAGGATTTATTTTTCCTAAGGTTATTCCTTGTTTATTAGTCATAATTAGTCATTATCCAGTCTCCTATATTTTAGGGGAGAATATTC
>ML796992.1:175115-229312 GCA_009831015.1 Picea engelmannii
GTTATTCCTTGTTTATTAGTCATAATTAGTCATTATCCAGTCTCCTATATTTTAGGGGAGAATATTCCACCTGGAGAATATTCTCTTTCAGTTAACACTTCAGTTTGACTAGTTGAGTTGAGTTTAGATGTTGCATTGGTTTTTTCTCCATGCAACATTGGGATCATCACCAACTCACTACTCTTTGTTCAAACAGTTAACTGAAGACTAGTTGACTAGTTAACTCAACTAAGTGGCAGTTCACTCCCGTAACTACCTAAGAGACTAGACTAGGTGGCAGTTTACTCTTGTAACTGTTGGTGTTTGTACATATCAATCTACACCACCACTATGGCTCATTAGTTACTCATTTATTCTATATATATTGTAAATTATTCACTCTTTGAGTGTGGAATACGGTTAATGAGAATTCTTACATTATTTCTATCTTGCTTCTTCTTTCTCAATTTCTCTCTACAAATGTGTGTAGTATTTTCTAGCTAGATCTATTCTATGTAGGTTCAACAGATTTACATAAGGAACATTATGCATTTCGTGCAAAATCATATGTTTCAAGTCCTAGACATTTGGAACAAAAATCCTATTCTTGCGCAACAGTATTCCATCGATTCCCAACTTATAAGTATTCACCTTCTGAAGCATCTTACCCTGTTGTAGCATTGCTACTAGTTCTCTGTATTGCAGATCTGCATCTGCAGCCTCCAGAATTTTTCTTTTAATATCAGTTTGGTACATTCTAATGGTTGTAGCATGTAATTCATGCACCTTCCTACTAAGTGCATCAACCACTTTATTCTCTTTCCCCTTGATATGCTTTATATAAAAGTCATCTTCTCTTAGAAATTCTAACCATCTGCTTTGTCTAGCATTTAGATTTGGCTGATCAAATAAATATTTCAGACCATTGTGGTCTATTCTTAGCTCAAACCTCTTTCCCATGAGGTAGTGTCTCCTTTTCCTCAAGGCATGCACTATGGTTGCCAACTCCAAATCATGTGTGGCATAGTTTATTTCATGATCCTTCAACTTCCTTGATTCATAACATATGGAAAACCCGTTTTGACTGAGGACTCCACCAAGTCCTTCATTACATGCATCGGTGTATACAATGAAGTCTTCTTCTAGGTATACAATCCTTAATATTGGAGAACTTGTCAATAATTGTTTCAAGTGTTGGAAAATTTTCTCGCAATCCAGTGTTCACTGAAACTTCACTCCCTTTCTTTGCAAAGAAGTGATTAGGTGTGAAATATTTGAGAATCCTTCAATAAATATTATGTAGTAGCCTACAAGACCCATGAATGGTCTCACCTCTGCCACATTCTTCAGTGATGACCAATCTCTAATGGCCTCTATCTTCTCAGGATCCATTGCTATCCCATCCTTTGAAATGATATGCCTCAAATAATGAATTTGTTTCTGATAAAATGAGCACTTGATCAATTTGGCATATAACTGACACTCCCTTAATACTTGCAACACCATCCTCAAATGATTTTCATGCTCTTCCTCTGACTTGGAATATATAATAATTCCATCCAAAAAGACAATGACAAACTTGTCCAAATACTCTCGTAAAACACCATTCATTAAGCACATGAAAACAGTTGGTGCATTTGAAAACCCAAATGGTACCACTGTGAACTCATAATGACCATACCTTGTCCTGAAGGCAGTATTTCTAATATCTTCTTCTTTAACTCTTACCTGATGGTATCCTGATCTAAGATCTATCTTTGAAAATATCTTGTCATCCTTCAATTGATCAAAGAGGTCATTAATCCTTGGTAGAGGATACTTGTTCTTAACAGTCACTTTATTCAACTGTCTGAAGTCAATGCACATCCTTAGTGTTCCATCTTTATTTCTCACAAACAAGACTGGGGCACCCTAAGGTGACATGCTTGGGCATATATACCCCTTCTTCAGAAGTTCTTCAAGATGCATTTGCAATTCCTTCAATTCTAGTGCACTCATTCTGTAAGGAGTCTTTGATACTAGTGTTTCTCCAGGCATCACATTTATAGAGAAATCAATGTCTCTCCTTGGGGGTAGTCTAGGTATCTCCTTGAAAACATCTTCAAAATCTTCTAGGACTACATAATATTCCAAATTTGGCACCTTATCTCTAGGTGTCTCTGCCAAATGAGCTACAATTATTTGACATCCTTTTCTGTAACACTTCTTCAGCTACACTGTTGAAATTTCTCTAATGGTTACTTCCCTAGGAATTCCCTGTACCTTCCTTAGTTTCCCTTCCTCATCCAGTAAAGTAAATTCTTTGTTGTGACAGTCTAAGAGAGTGTGATGTTGGTCCAACCAATCCATCCCAATTAGACAATCATAGGAACCTAAAGGCAAGATGTTTAAATCTTCCTTGGTGTTCAGTCCATTCATGTCTATGAGGCATGACTTAACCATCTCATTAACTTTTCTTCTGGATCCTATAGCCATTTGTACCATCCAGGATTTCCCATGCTTGCTTCTTGGAAATTGAAAACTTTCCACCATCTTAGAGTCTATATAACTATGACTATCTCCTAAATCAATCAAAATAGCAAGGGTTTGGTTGTTGATCATACCTTCCACTTTAATCATGTGGGACTGATACTCTGCTTGCTTGTTTTCTAGGGCTGCATAAATCCTTGGCACATATCTGCCCATTCCCTCCACTGTTTCATCTCATTGTACATTGTGAACAACCCTACCTTTTTCACCTCTGTGAGGACAATCTCTGAACCTATGGTCCCCTTTACAACCCCAACATTGCATAGGTGGTTGTCTTGGCCCTTGACTCCCTGTGTCAATCGTTCTAGGTTCTTTAGGTGTTTTTTGTCCTTGTGGGTTATTTCTGAAGAATGGTGGCTTAGCTCCCTTCTTCCTCTAATCCATATTGAATTCCTTATTGTCTTCCCAAGCCTTTTGGAAATATGGCCTTGCCTCCTACTGATCATATAGGCATTTAGCTCTCCTTATGGTCTCTTCTAATGTCTCGGGATCATCATACTATATTTTGTCACTGATGAATGATGGAAATCCGCTTAAATACCTTTGAATTTTGATTCTCTCATCCTTGATGAAAGAGACATACTTCAGCAGTTCCAGAAACCTTCTCTCATATTCATCTATGCTCATACTTCCAAGCTTGAGTTCAAAGAACTCTTTCATTTTCTTGTCATAGTATCTCTTATTCAAGTACTTCTTCTCAAAATACTTCTTGAATTCCCTCCAAGTAACACTTTTCTCTATAATGTGTTGTACCTGCACAAGTTAATCCCACCACCTGGAGGCCTTTCCTTTGAGTTGATAGATAGTGATTATACCTTTTGCATGAGAAGAATAATTATGCAATTGAAAATACTTCCTCATGCCTAGAAACCATATTTATGCATCTTCGTCCTTCTTGTGCTCACCATCAAATGTAGGAAGTTTGATTTTGTTCATTTCTCCTTGCAGCTCATCCACCCCAAATCTCTTATATCTTTATGGATTTGGACATCCTTCTGCAAATTTTTAATGGTCTCAGCCATATTCATATCTTCATTCCTTTCTTCTCCATGTCCATTGGAGTTCGTTCCTTCCATGCCCAAATGGACATCCACCCCTCTACTCTCATCTTGATGACTGTAATTCCCCTGTGCTTCTTCCATTCCTATGGAATCTGCACTGGTCTGATCTGATCGAGTTGTTGTTAATTACGAAAAACATGCAGCCATCGAAACTTATCAGGCTAACAATTCAACAATTCATGAGAATATGCACCATTTTGGTTCAATTATACACATCAAAATTATCTCTCCTGATTTCTTGGTATTATCACCATGACAATTCCAAGTCTCAAAGAACAGATGTGCAGTGCCTTCAGAGATACACTTGTGCAAGAAGGTGGTTTGCCGAAACCACTTTCGCCAAGATGCAGTATCACATGTCTCAACATGTCAAATCCACCACTCATGGAGCGGGCGATGGCTTAGTCAGATCACCCTACTTCACTCGTTCGGTACTTCACAGCCATGTGACGTCAACTGAACTCCGCCATGTAACGAACTCAAAAGATAATCATTCGAAATGGATTGGCCGAGCATGGCAACCCAACACTCTTGTATGTAATCTGTTTGCACTTCATAAATGGAATTCTATAATTACCACTCCCCAAGTATGAAAATATTTATGTATCCATAACCGAAGTAATCTCCAAACTGCTCGACTTTTTTCTCTCTGTAAAAACACCTTTCGGTATCCACAACCTGAGATACATGGACAAGGATAAATCGAGTGAGACTAGTTATTCGAGCAACATGCTAGACTTTCCTACAAATAAGGAGGAAAGGTTCCTTGCGCACATTATAGAAACTAAGTTTCACATAGAGCTAGCTATAGACTCGTGGTTGGAAGCCATGATGAATCCCACTATGAAGTATTTAGTAATCAATAGTCCATCCGCTAAGAAGAAAAGGAGAAAGCAGCAGAAAAAGGAGGAATCTACGGCTATAGCGGCCAAAAGTGTTGGAGAGAATCAACCAGTCTGGTTAGATTCTTCCTTAAAGGTGAATATCACTAAGCTGAAGTAAGTCTTCAACTAAAATAAGCATGTCTCAACAAATTTTGAACATTCAGTAGTGGACATAAAGAGTACCATAGATGATAGGCATGTTCTTTAAACGACCCTTTTCACAACAGGCTAAGTGTTGTCATCCCCCTTTTGTAATTTTGTGGTTAATATGATTATATAAATACAGAAACGGATTTTAGACTGTTTTATTACAATTTCTATCTGGTGATGTTATGAAAAATGTTTTCTTTTATAATAAGTTTTTCTTGTAATCTTGTATTTTATTTTCATCTGTCTAAATCGGAGGAAATTAAAACTCAAAATTATTTTTAATTAATTCTTCGATGCGGTTGTGTGTTTCATTTTATTTTATTATTATGCAATTTAAACTCAAACTCATCGCCTTCCAAGAGACTTTGCACGCACTAAACTTTGAACTGTTCATTTACATTTATCGTGTGTAGCAATATCACAAGGTAAAATGTTTTTCCACACACCTAAATATACTGTGCATTTCTTCTTCGTCGTACCGACAACTTATGCACACTACTCTTGCGTTGCGTGTCAATATCCACTGTGCACAGTTTTGGTACCACGCACCGATTTCCACATGCATTTATTCCTATGCATGCATGTTGTGGGTGGGAAATCCCTCCTACAGACTAGCACTAACGGTTTTATCATGCATGCAGAAATGACCTAAAGATTCTTACTTTTTACCATCATCCCATGCCTAAACCCCCATTACTCATATGTAAATACAAGGTTCAAGATATTAAGTTGATGTACCTTATTTTTCATGTTTGATGTCGATCCCTTTTCATGCTTGGTCGTTCTTTGACTACAACTCTCCTCCCAATGCTGACCTGCATTCACTAAAGACAAACAAAGAACTCCACATGCATTTGATCTATGAACTAATGGGTTAGAGATTTAATCAATCATACAATCAATATTCCAATAATGACAATCTCATATGGTGAGATGGGAAAAGAAATTATTTTATTAACTTCACAATGATACCTTACAATGATAAAGTTGGCTACTGCTCCTCGATCATGGTCCTGGGCCCTTCTTCCACTGTCTTCCAACTTATTTTCTCTATACTTCTCTTTTCACAAGGATGGATAAAGGTTGAGACAAAGGGAATGCTTAATCGGGTATAGTTTCTTTACTATGATTCTCCCCCTTTCAAATGGGACCCCTACCCCTTATTTTATAGGTTAGAAGGAGATAGTTATTTGGTCGAATGAATGGCCATGCATGGCTGAAAGGTTTAGTTAACTTACCCAAAGATGTGTGTTCCGTCAACAACTTTCCTTTTTTCGTGCTTTTGTAGGTACATGCGGGTTGTCTTGGGTCATCTATCATGTACACGCATGTAGTAATGGAGTAGGGTGCGTGGGCCTTTATAAAAGGGGTTTTTAAGAAGAGTTGTTCAACAGTGTTTTGGAAAAGACGGAATATGAGATGGCCTGATGCCAGGTAAGCATGTCTGGTGAAAATTAGGGTTATAACAGATGCCCCCTAATGTGTGAGGTCAGAAGAGCATTTGATGGCCAAAATACATTAACAATCTTCATCGATGTTCCGAACAAGTGAGACCAGGGACCAGAAATAGGGAGGTGCGGTCTGCAAAATAATAATTGTCTCACCGAGATGACCATACCCATGCTCAGGGTAAAATAAAATCATGGCTACCAATCAAATACATTGTAGATCCATGCCATATAACTATATAAAGTGTAGCCGTGAGCAATACACAATGGAGCTACATATCGAAATAAAAAAGATATACATGTAGAGTATCCATCTTCTAGAAGCTGATAAGGCCTGATGGTTGGAGATGAGGTCTTCAGAGCTCGAGAAACAACTTCAAAATATTCAAAACTTGGGTAGGAGTGTAATATGAGTGTACAACTTCACTACCTAGCGGTCTTTGACGGCTCATCGGTCGTGGACTAAAGAATCTTGCTTATCAGACTAAAGGCTTCATTGATTTCAAACAAAGACTTGATTGGACTTTCGGGATGGCCGTGCATGAGGGAAAGAGACAAACCGTAGAGGGGTCGACTCAGGCTTGGTAAAAAATTCCCTTGTACAATAGAAAAACAAATGACGAGACTCGGGCAACATGGCATTAATATAATTTTACGAGTCAGGAGGCAATGCAAACTCTCCATATGTTTGGAAGAATAACCAAATAGAGGAGGACACATCTCAATGTAGTGGGAACAACTTCCTAAGGTCATATTAAATCCTAGGGTTTGACGAACAAATAGATAGATCTGCTTTATCCAAGGGTGACTCATTGTGTTGCCAATAAAAAGAAAATACTTTTCCCTTCCTCTTTTTCGGGTATATTTGATTTTTTTGTATTTTTCAATAATTTTGGAAAAAGAATAAAACAATGTTACGTTACAAAGTAGGAATGAGTGTCACAAACATACAAGTTCGAGGCGCAAGGACAAGACTGATGTTCAAAGAAAGGACACTCAGGAAAAATCCCTCCTGGGACCAAAGGTGTCAAGACGCAAAGGCAAAGTGCTACAGGTCTTGTGTATAAGGCATGCTTTAGATGGTTCAGTTGAGAGCAACATGGAGCCGACATTAGACCAAAGATGCAGGTATGCAAATGCGGTTAACCAAACACACAATGGTAACATCCTTCGATGTAAGTTTAACGAGCCCAGAGAAGGTAAGCTCGGTGGTTTTTCATATTTAGAGAGTCCGAAAAACTTAAAAGGAGACTCCACTGGGGTACCTTTTTCGAAGGTAGTCTAGTCGGTTCGAAAAAGGGGTAAACTAGCACCGAGAAGACGTCTATTCAAAGCCATTTTAACGAGTGTGATATAGACAAGATCACTCGGCCATTTTTTCATTTTTAAGGAGTCTGAAAAAAGCTTAACTATGGACTCCATTAGGAATGTTCTTCTGGACCATTTTAACGAGTGTGAAAGAATAAGGTCACTCGACGATCTTTTCACTTTTAGGAATTCTGAAAAGAGCTTAACTATGGACTCCGTGGGGGCTCCTTTTTCATAAATTTAGTCCCTTAGGCCTGAAAAAGGGTTAAAATTATACCTGAGAGTACTCTTATAGAGAACTGAAGTTCCTAAGAGTATACCTTTGTTCGTACAGTTGACCGTCCAGACCGAAAAAGGGGTAAACTACCGCTAGATAGACGTGACTTCAAATTTCAGTTTAACGAGCATGAAAGGCCACAAGATCGCTCGGTAGTCTTTTCATGTTTAGAGGGTCTAAAAAGGGATTAAAAGAAGACCCGTTAAGTTTTGGGAGTCTCGTGGGTGAGGTCAAGAGTCATGCAAATGAGGCTCAAATGTGTAATCAGGCAAAACTAAAAGGACTCCCGAGCCTATAGTCATTAGTGACAACATGGACACCATAATGCAACCGGGATATACCTAGGGCATCCATGTTCCGGTAAGCTCTACCACCAAATCATGACACTTCTAAAGCAGCATGATGGTTCCATGTCACAACCTGATGGGATCGATCCTATGGAAAAGCGATAAAGACAACGAGATCAAAAGTAGGGGCGGAAACCTAATTTGGCTATCTGAAATTTTTCTCCACGGACCATCAAAAGTGACCCAAAACTCCAAAAAACATACTGATACCCGATCGTAACCTTCCAAAGAAACTCCTGAATCACTCTAAATGGTTTTCAATTCAAAGAAAATGATAAGGAGGGCCAAAAAATTGACAAAAAGGGCCAAAAAGTCTATAAATAGAAGCTGGCAGCTCATTATCACCATTGTTGATTTGGAAATTGACTCTGGAGCAAAGAAAAACCTTTGATAAAAGTGGTGATTCCGGGAGATACAGTGGATGAAACGACCATCCGTCTAAACCAAGTAAGTATAAACTACCTCCCTTTGCTTTTTAATTCTTTATTTATGCATTTAAATTGGTTTCTTGGGGGGGCGTCGACCTTTAAAATACCGGCATTAGGTCCACGTGGGTTGTCCTATGAAAGCCCGTGTGTACACTCGCTATGTCTGAAGTTAGAGCACCTATACACGCGACTGTCATCACAATAGCCTGCGTGGACCCTCCCATGAGTGCAAAAAGGTTTAAAAAGCAAGGCCTAACCCTCTGAAAATTTGCCCATGTGCAGGATGTATGTGCAATGGAGAGAACGAGAGCATGAAGATATCAGTGAACTAGTTTGGGAAGACCCTAACACTATGACAATGTTAATTCAATGTGGCTACTAAATGCCTTGGTTGAATACTGGCACCTTGACGCAGAAGATTTTATGTTAGAGGTGCAGTCACGAGTGCCTACTACAGAGGATATATACTTTTTGACTGGCCTCTCCAGAAGAGGGGAACCAGTGAATTTCAAGACATTTCCTTCAGGGCCTCATAATATATCGGAATTGATAGGACTTTATTGTGAGGATGGTACAGACTTATCGAGATCGCAAGTGCCAGTAAGAAGGATCATCGATTTATCGTTGTAGGTGATTGTGTTTCTTATTGGGCGGATGACTGGTTCTGTGGCTCTACATGAGGTGTCTCGTGCATAAATGAACTGTGCAAACCAGTGCTTAAAAAGACAAATATTTGACTGGAGCACTACACTGCTGGATTGCATGAAGAGGCAGCTGACATATTTTCGGTTGCGGATGCAGAGGAACTTCGGGTTCAAGACGATTCTATGCTCTTTCATCTTTGAAAGAGTTCCTAGTTTTAGTCCTCGAGTGGTGGTACGAGCACATCGGGCCTCTCTTCCTGCGGTTTGCAAATGGGCAGTGTTGTTTCCACGACAGGGTGGTGGAAGGACCAATGAGTCCTTTGATGATGACTTATTTTCTTGGTTGTCGTGGCAGATCCCAGCCATAGAGGATTATCCTTATGCTAGGATTGATTTCTCAAGAGATCCTGAGATCCCTGTACCTCAAGGCGAGGAGCGAGGCGATATGGGTAAGTTTGCATCATTTTTTTTTTTGAAACATATATAATTTTTATGTTGTTTTTTTTTAAATATCATTTTTTTATACCAGAGTATTTGACAGGTACGTGTCTATTGTGTGTAGATGTGGGACCCTCACAAACTACGGATTATGTGAGGAACAAGCATCGTCCTCGACTAGGGGTCACACCAACAGTTGCAGGGGGACCAACAGTAGCAGGAGAGCTTCTAGTCGGTGAGGCTGAGAGGGTTTTGAGACGAGTTGAGCGAAATTTTACCTCGCTCACTCGCACCATCCCTATGGAAAAGATTGAGTATTTTCCACCATCCATGCAACCTCATGCAGTGGGGGCACCACGGACATGGGTTTGACTGTTTCAGCATTTGGAAAACGTTGTTGATTATTACAACGGGTCCCACAGGCCCTAACCTTAGTTAGTCTAGACTTTGACAGCTCCACCTGTATATATGTTTTGAGGGCATAAGCCCCATGACTTGTTACTGGTCATATTTTTTGAGGCACTTGCGTCCACCTATGTACTCTGATGATTATGATATTATATATGGACTTTTATGTCTTTTTGTGTCTTATGGATCATATTTTCTTTTTAAAATGTATTTACATGTTTATGTGTATGTCTTTTTATATGTGTGTGAGATGCCAGTCTAAAATTTGATTATCTAGAGTATCTATAACTTGGTTTAATCTCCTAGGAACATGAAGATATGTAATATAATCAAAGATTCGTTCTAAGAGATGTACCCTAAGGAATCATCGGTGTAAATTTGGATCATGAACATGGTAGACTCTATTTAAATGAGACACAACCAGTTGAGCATCTAAAAATACCCAGAGATGAGAGATACCAAATGACAGGGCATCACGAAGAAACTCAATAACTGCTCTGTACTCGGTGACATTGTTTGTGGTGTCGCCTAAGCATATACCTCCAGAAGATAATAACTGGCCTCGAGGTGTAAAAATTACCCAAGTTGCGGAGGCAAGCCTACAAGTGTGCTAGCTAGCACCGTCTGCGTACCCAATGAGCACCTCTGATTCACTTGACATCTGCCACAGTGAAAAAAGATAACATAAAAAACAACACGTCCATAATACTAAAAGAAACTAGAAAATAATAGTACAAAGACTATACATATGTTACAAAAAGTTACCCAAGGTGACCTACCTATGAGTAATACTTCTTGAGGTAGAGCCCATTCCTAGGCTCTGCCAATGCATTTCCCTCAAATTCAACCAAATGATAAGCGCCCTTTTTTAGAACCTCTTTTATGATGAAAGGTCCAAACCACATGGGTTTGAATTTTCCTGCCCCTAGGGGGTCCTTATCTTGGTCATAAACCATGACAAGGTTGCCTTTAGAGAAAATATGAGGACAAAAGGACCGATGATACTGACACTTGACTTTATGTTTGTGAGCCTCATTGGCCAGGGCCGCATCATGATGTTTCTCATTGAGCCGATCAAGGTATAATAACCGTTCTTCAAGTGGAGAAGTGTCTGGAAATAACTGTACTGCCAATTTTAGGGATGGGATCTGACATTCTATAGGCAAGACTTCTTCCAGCCTGTAAACGAGTTGAAAAGGTGAGAAACCGGTTGCAGTCTTAACAGACATTCGGTAAGCCCATAATGTTGAGTATAACATCAAATGCCAATTTGACTTGGCTGAGTTGAACGTTTGTTGTAGGATAGTCTTAATATATTTATTTACATCTTCCACCTGACCATTTGATTGGGGGTAGTAGGGTGAATAATTTTCTTGTCGCAACCCAAGATTTGATGTTAATTCGGTCATCATTTGGTTCTGAAAGTGACTACCATGGTCAGTGACAATCTCTCTCGGGATGTCGAACCTTGCTATTATTTGGTTGAATAAAAAGAGAGTTGCAGTCTCTCCATCATCTTTAAACATTGGCATAGCTTTGACCCACTTCGTGAAGTAGTATACGATGACAATGATATAACTATGCCCCCTTGCTGAAGGAAGGTTGCATGTAGTGTAATCAATCCCCCACTTGGTGAAGGGACCAACTGTGATGATAGGAAACATGGGAGCAAGATGTGCCCTCATCTTCCGAGACAATATCTGAAACGGCTGGCACTTCTTGACCGATTTGATACCATCTTTGATTAGTGTCGGCCAGAAGTAACCTGCTCTTAAAATATTTTGGGTTGTTTCCAACCCAAAAAAATGACCACCACATACTCCGGTATGGCAACCATTAATCATGATAACTGCTTCTTCGTGAGTGAGGCATCGACGTTGGATGCAGTCTACACCTCTTCGATACAACGTATCATCGAGTATGAGATAATTCTTAGCTTGATGGCGTATATGGTGATGCTCATCATGAGAAGAAGAGGTGGGGCACTTCAAAGTCTGGAGATAGAGAAGTATATCTCCGTACCAGGGATCCGAATATGTGATCAAAAACATATCTCCTCTGATAGGTGACTCTTCGAGCATAACATCACCTAACTCGATCGAAAGTTCTGAGATGAGTTCTATGAAGACCAATGACTTTTTGGATTTCGTTGAAAAAAAATCTAAGTCGAATTCTTGGAGGACGACTATCCATCTATTGATCTTTCCACCTATTACCCGTTGTGTCAACACATATTGAAACGGATTCACAATGGAAATGACGATGGTATTGCGAAACATAACATAATGACGGAACCGTTGAATAGCATGGACTGTTGCCAACACAAGTTTTTCGATATGAGAATAATTGAGATTTGGTCCGACTAGGCCTCGGCTCAGGTAATAGATCACATATTCTAAGAGAAAATCATCTTCCTAAACTAAGACCATGTCGATGGTTGACTCTGTTGTAGCCAGGTATAATAAGAAATCTCTGTTATAGTTGGGTGGCCAAAGCAGAGGGGCAGTTGTGAGGGCATGTTTCAATTCTTTGAAGGAGCATTGACATGCATCATCCCAATGAAAATGAACGTCTGTCTTCAGTAAACGCATAAATCCCTTTGTGATATCAACATAGTTGGCGATGAAACAACTTAAAAAATTTGCCTTTCCCTGTAGACTCTGAAGTTGAAGGATTGTGCATGGGGGAGGCAACTGAACTATTGCCTCAACCTTGAGAGGATCAACCATGATCCCTATTGTTGACACTATGAAACCTAACAAATGTCCTGATGTTATGCAAAAGTTGCACTTGTTTGGATTCAAGCGAATCCGGAAGTAGCGACATCGCTCAAAGATAAGTCGGAGGTGTGTGGGATGATCCGTTCTCTTGCGAGATAGAGATGCTAAATCATCTAAATAGGCCTCGACTATATGCTTGATATCATAGAAAGCAAAAGACATGGCCCACTGAAAGGTCGCTCCATCATTTTTTAGACCAAAGGGCATCTTACGATATGTGAATGTACCCCATGGACAAATGAATGTCGTTTTGTGTTGGTCTTTGGGTTTGATTTGTATCTGATTATATCCTGAAAAACCATCCATGAAAGAAAAGGCCTTGCAACCTGCACATTCATCGATTATCTGGTCAATGAATGGTGTGGGAAAATTATCTTTTGGACAGGCCTTGTTTAAATCATGAAAGCCCGTACATACATGAATCATGCCCTATTTCTTGTTGACTAGCATCGGATTTGACACCCATTGGGTCAGATAGATAGGGTAGATAAGACCATCCTTGAGAAATTTCTCAACTTCAACCTTAATGGCTATTGCTTTCCTAGGATTAACTGGACGAAGCTTCTGCCGAACTAGCTTGGCATCAGGATAAGTTGTGATTTCATGTTGGACTATTCTTGGATCAATGCATGGCATTTCCATTTAAGACCAGGCAAAAACATTGCAGAATTTTTTAAATAGATCTGTGTAGATTTGAATCTCTTCGGGGGAACAGTGAGCTCCGATGAAAAAATTCTCCACGATGCCAGGGGTTTTAGAGATATTAATCGGTATAGTTTCAGAGATAGTTTCCATATTAAACTCGGCATAAACGTCATGTGTAGCTAATGGATTAATAGGACAAGACCTATCTCCAGTCACAGTCAAGGTGAATTCTCCTGCTTCGATTCTGCTTAACTCTGGGAGGAAGTATGATCTGTGATGGATATTGTCCCAGGGTTTGTCCGGACTAGTCATTGCTTCAATTATTGCTTCGTCAGAGGTCAAGACTAAGTCTAATGAATCAGTATCAATGAGAGAGCCTTGAGCCCAAATAGGCTCTAGAATCGGATCTAACTCTTGTGTAGGAGTTGGATCTGTGTCGATTGAAGCTTGTTGGACTAAAGAGTACGCTACTTCAGCTGTGGACAAGAGGATGGATATGCCAAAGTGCCTTGTCCCTTCCATCATGGCCGATGGATAAGGAAGTATCTGTTACACATCAAAATTACTCACTTCGATAGTGTTGCAAGTGTCATCATTACAAGTGTCACAAGTGTCGCATTTTGCTTACAAGTGTCGCAAGTGTCAGGGAAGCATACTGCCATGATGCCTATGTCGTCCCTATAATGACATGATAAGGACACTTGAAACACCTCAAACATTTGATTTGGAAGAGGAGAAATGAGTTAGCAGGCTTACAAACCTTTTTCCATCTGAAAGCACCTCAAAAATTGAGTTTTTGGAGGGGAGCGCTCCCCTATACCTCTTCTGGGAGCGTCGACGCTCCTCCTTACACTGTCTGGGAGCGTTATAAAGCTTCTCTAGCCCTTTTGAGGGAGCGCTATGGATTTTGAAAGCACTGGCGCCCCCCTAAAGCCTACTAGGGAGTGCTACAACGCTCTGATGGTCCTTTTGAGGGAGCGCTACCTATTCTAGGCAGTAGTTAAGTTGTTGAGATGAATGGGGGAAGGATCCTTTCATTCTTGGAAGGCAGTTGGATTCGAATCCCTAATCCAGCCATGATCTTAGGGAATATCCTCAACTGAAGGATGAAAATACTCAACTTCCCCAAGGATATCTCAAGCTATTGAGCCTCTCCAAGGCTATATAAGCAAGCTTTCTAATGGTGAAAGGGGACTGGAAAGGGAGAATCACACAAAAATTATGATCTTATAAGTGGTGCTAGAACAGAGATATTTTGGAGGCAAGAGACATATGATCTCATAGGGAGAAATCAATGAAGCTATCATCATTTGGATTGTGGATCTTTTGAGCAAGGGGTAGACAAGGAGGACTTGACGAAACTGTTGCAATCCATCTACGGTTGTAAGCAATGTTTTGTCCTCATTAATATAATTTTCTTGGCATGTTTCTTTCTAATTCATGTTTAATCTCACATGAATTTGTCTCTTTAGTATATAGACCTATTTTGGACTAGTCTTGATAGAGTAGGAAGTGGTCGTACTTTGTTTGTCTACAGGGCTTATCGAGGAGCGAAAGATTGGAGCTCAACTCGGAGCGTGCAAGGACAAACACCGGTAAAATGTACTTCTTTTCTCCTTCCTTCTCACACACTAGTCCACCTAGATCTAAAAGGAATTCAATGACCATGATAAGCACTTTCTGTCTTAGATTTAAGAGTCTAGCTCTTTGAGGCAATCTACTTGTCCGCAGGGAGATTTTCCTACAACAGAAACTGGCGACTCCATTGGGGATCGAATCAGAACTTTCTTAGTTTTGTCTTTCCTCATAGACCTTGTCTTACCTTTTTTTTTCTTAGACCTTTTTCACCCCTTTATATCTTATTGCATTTGCTGATTGACCCTTCACTCCATCACACTCAGCTTGTTTGTCAAAATTTGACTGAATTTTAAGGTTTTTTGAACATTTTTGTGAGGTTTTGGGCACCAGCGCCCCACTGCCTTGTTAGCAGGGTGCCATCGCTCCCTTAGAGTGTTGGACAGAGCTTTATAACACTCTATTGTCCCTTACACCAGAGCGCCAGCTCCTGTTTTCACAAAATCCCTTCAAAAAATTGCATTTTTGAGGTCCAGACCCTGTTTCTTCACTTGTTGAGCTGCTTTGTGATTCAATGATCCTTCGTTTGACCTTTGACATGCTTCCTCCTGAGAAGTAAACACCTTATTGTTCATATTTTGTGCCCTTCTTCATTCTTTCTGAGTTTTTTCTATTGAAAGCTTGAAATCAATCCCCTGCTTTCTTCTCTCCTATCCGACTGAGCGTGAACTCTAGTGAAGGACATTAGAAGTTTGTGACTCTTCTCATTTGGTTCTTTGAGGTCATATGATCCAATATATTTCTCCTTCCTTTTGCATTTTTGATTTTATTTCTCTTGTTTGATTGCGAAAGGGTGTGTTGTTTGTGCGAAATCTGCATATTCTTGTCTGAATCTCCTTGATCGGAAAGAGTAGTTTGGAAGGACAAGTTTTTCATTGAATTGATCATCATTTGCATGAAAAAAACAAAAGTACATCTTAATGATTAGTTTTCATATTAGTTTGCATTTCTAAAATGTTGTATCATTATATTGAATTTGATTGAGAACAAAATTGATTGAGGGCATTCCTTATCAAATGTTTGATAGTGAAAATGACTTTTCCTCTTTCCCTTAAATAGGTATTCATTGAAAAGAAACGATTGCTTATCATATTTCATGCATATTTTTGGGAATTGAGTCATCTTTTCATCAGTTTCATTTTCGTACACCCTCTGAGTAAACAACAACCATTAAAATCAACGCTTAACTAAAATTTATCAGACTTTTTACATCTTTGTTAGCAAACCTACATTAGTTTAAGGTGTAGAGCTTTGGAATAGGTTGAAAGGATAAATTTCCAAAGCTATCAAACAAACTTAGTATCTTGTGGTAGGGAGAGTCAAATCCAATTTTCGTATTGGCTTGTTGGGATCCCCCTCTCACACAGGGGTTATGCACGAGGTCGCATGCAGGTGAGTTACAGAGATTATCCCTCTGTGGCCAAACTGTTTGTAGTGGTTGGATTGTATATTGGGGGTCACTGGAAGGTATACCCACGATTATGTGTGGGAGACTTTCAAGATGATTTCGAACTTGTTATCCTGGCCATACGTTCCGACTGGACTGTCAACTGTACCCGCCCAGGGGCTGACTACGATTTGGTGACCTTAGTAGCCACAATCTTTAGGGTCTCACACAAGGTGACGGTGAAGGGAAGTCTCACTGTACCTGGAACAGACGTTGGTCAAACGCACTCGGGCTCCTTGGAGGGTAAATCCACAATTATTGTGAGGAATCTTGCACCAAGGCGTAAGTCCATTAAACAGGTTGCCAATGTAACTGATTCACCCGCTCTATCCCTGCGCCTTCCTATTTTGATCTCACGACGTTGGATTTCATCACCAACTAGTGGTTTCATCATAGGAAGGTTTGTTTGATTGATTTCTTCTCAGATTCATAGCGTGTGTTGTTTTTTTTACTTAGTGGACCTTAGGTCGAGTCAGTGTTAATGGAATAAAATCCTGGGAGTACCAATGGAGGAACCCCTTCTCCTGGGGAACCTTATACCTTTCCTTCATTTGGAAACTTTGGTCCTCCATATGTTGCCACACTGAGTCTTCCAGGACTCACTATTGGATTACCAGTTTGGTTGTTCCCCACTCCAGTGATCCCGAATCCTCCCAATGTTTCAGTTGCACCTAATACTTTGGATGTCAATACACCACCAACACATCAACCTCATGTCAAATTTTTGCCTTCTTCGTCCATCAAGTCTCCTTCCATTTCTCCTTCTTCGCCTAGTGAAACCTCTAAAGCAAGTAGCCAGGTTGATCAGAAGAAGAAGAAACGAAAAGAGAAGAAGAAGAAGAACTCGAAAAGGACAAAGCCCCCAACAACATCAGATGTTGGCTCTAAGAAACCAGTTACTGTTAATAGTACTGGGAGTGTTGATGAGATCAATAAGATTAAAATGAAGAATCCAAAACCCAAATTCCCTTGCAGCCTTTGTAAGGGTGACCACTTTCTGAGGGATTGACCCAGTCTTACCTAGGTCTTAGAAATGTGGTCCTCCACATCATCAGCCTCTGTCGATCATGTCAATGATACCCCGTCAAATAGTGATGTTCAGGTTGGTAAGAAGAAGAAAATTGTCAAGTTCCCTTGCATGTTATGTAAAGGTAATCATTACTCTCACCTTTGTCCTCGCATGGACGAGGCTTCTTCTCTTTTGGAAAAACTTCAACTTCCAAAAGGTTATCGTAAGATTTCCTCTGACCCATCGTTGGTTGATGGACTGGTCAATCTGGTTCCATCCCTGGTCAGTCTGGTTGATCAGGTGGTCAATCTAGTTTCCTCCTTGATTGAACCATAAACCCAAGTAGTTGATCCAGTTTCGTCATCGATCATCCCCACTCTTCATCAAAAGAGTGACACCAAAGTGGTCAATCTGTTTTCATCCTTGGTCGATCCCACTCTCCCATTTGAGAGTGACACCAAAGCAGTCGATCCGTTTCCACCCATCGACCCCATTCTTCCCTTGGAGAATGAAATTCAAGTGGTCGATTCGGTTCTGCCATCGGTCAATCCCACTCCTCCTTTGACGAGTGCTAAAGTGACTGATCCAGTCCCTTCCTTGGTCAATCCCACTCTTCCTCTGAAGAGTGCCAAAGTGTTCGATCCAGTTTCACCATCGGTCGATCCCATTCCTCCATTGAGGAATGTCAAAGTGACTGATCCAGTCCCTTCCTTGGTCAATCCCACTCTTCCTCTAAAGAGTGCTAAAGTGGTCTATCCAAGTCCACCATTGGTTGATCCAATCCAATCATCGGTCGATCTTACACCCCTTCTAGAGAGTAAACCCGATACTGCCCATGTTTTTCTTGTTAATACAGACTCTACCGTGTCGAGGGGCATTCCTCCTTCTCCTGTTAAACCCCCTCCAACTACTGAAGCCATCCTTTTTTATTGGGGTGCACTAACTGGACCTTGTCTTCCCTCTCACATTCCTTTCCAGATTACAGTACAGGTTCATGGTCAGGACGTTCCTCAAACGCTGATAGATGAAGGTGCGTCCGTTAGTATTTTGTCTTATGTTGCTTGGTACGCTTTGGGTTGTCCGCAGCTTGCACCGGTTACACAGAATCTGTTAGCTTTTAATAGAACAAATAGTCAACCTTTAGGGATCCTTCCTCAGTTTCCTGTAACTTTGGGAGGGAAAACTATCTTTATCGATGTCATGGTAGTCCGAGACCCCTTGGATTTCACTTTACTCCTTGGGCGGGATTATGTCTATACCATGAAAGCTATTGTATCCACTCTTTTCCGTGTGATATCTTTTCCTCACAATGGAAGAATTGTGACTGTTGATCAAATTTCATTCATTGGCCCTAACTGGGTTACCTCCCTAAGTGGTTCTTATATGAAGACAGTATCACCCTCACCGCATGTAAATTATGTGGCATTGTCTCCCATGATTTCAACTTCTGATGCTTTGGATCCAGTAGTTGACATGGTGATTTCTTCGGTAGGGTTATTGGAGCCTAATCTCCTTACTCCTATCACGACCCTTGACATGTGTTCTTGCTCGAGTGATTATCTTCCATCTAACGAAGATCTCCTGGAGGCCATGACCATGTTTTATCCATTGACATGGTACCCTTCTAGAGCATTATCCTCTTGGAAGCCATGATCCGGACGAAACCATGAGCATAGTTTCTCTTCTCTGTGGCAAGCTCATTAAAAAATGAAACAGAGGCCCTGAGCATAGTTCTTTTCCTGTGTCAAGCTCGTTTAAACAATGAAACAGTCATCTCTCTTGAACCTTCTTTTCATCCACCCTTCTCCTTTTTCTCATCTACTAGAGAAATCGGTGACGACCTCAGAGCCGGTGAATGAATTGAATCTTGGGGGGCATGTATCCATCCTTTGCTAATCATCCTAGAGTTAAGCCACTATATTTTATGCTGGGGGCATACCGAGATTAGTCTTCATTTTTTCTCGTGCTCGTAAATACATGAGAATGCATCCGGGTAGACTTTTATCTCTTTTTCGGACTTGTATGGATACACAAAAAAGGAACCCCCTGGAGTCTCCTTTAAGCTCTTTTGAGACTCTCTAAACATGAAAAGATTGTCGAGTGATCTTGCTTCCTTTCCCACTCGTTAAAAGGTTTGAAAGGGCGTCTTTCGAGTGATAATTTATCTCTTTTTCGGCCTCATGAGACTACTATTACGAAAAAAGGACAACACTCGAGTCATCTTTAAGTTATTTTCAGACTCTCTAAAGATTAAAAGATTACCGAGTGACCTTGTTCTCTTCACGCTCGTTAAAGTATTTGAAGAAAATGTCTATTGAGCGATAGTTTATCTCTTTTTCGGTCTCGTAAGACTAATTTACAAAAAAGGAACTGAGAGAGTTCTCTTTTAAGTGTTTTTCCAGACTCTATAATCATGAAAAACCTTCGAGTTTTTTGTCTTTGGACTCGCTAAACAAAACATTGACAGGCCCATATGGGACCGAATCCTTACTTCTTCCAGTTCATTAAACAAAGGAAGAGGAACTTACCAAAGGTGAGTTATATCGAGCATGTGTTACACTCCTCGAGCTCGTTAAATTAAAAAAGGGGTACTCGTCTATCTAGGTGGGGGAAAATTTGAAAGAAGCAAGCCAAGCAGTCTCTTGAGAACATTACCAAGTAACTCTTAGATTCGCCCTTGAACATGGCACTTTTTCATTTGCACGCATTATAATCCACTGAACCTCTGCACTAAGCCAATCCTTTGAGCTTCTTTCACTCCTTTGGGTCACCTGACGTAAGTCACATCATCCACTGCATCATCAAGTTTTGGTCCATGTCATGTTTTGTTGTTGTGCCTCAGTGTTCAAGGGAAGTATCCACCTCTAGAGTCAGCCATCACAAATATCTTGTCTCAAAACTCGTGTCAGTCCATGTTCATTTGATCTACCAATTACATCTCTATGTCTGTTTCATTTCGTTGATTGGGGATACATCAAGGCCCTCCTTCGACGAGCCTATTCCTGTCGACTTCAACACATTATCTAGGAATTAGACTTAGAAACTAGTTAGTACTTTAGGACCTGCATGCCTCAATGGCAGGCCTCCTCACATTTGACTGTGGGTTTACATCATTGACCTCTGATCGGATGATTCCATATATGTTCAACTCCAGCTCATCCATTCACATTAGTTGGAATGTACTAGGGTACCTTGGGAATCATTGACATTAATGGTGATCTCCCTCGCGCTTGTTAACGGTTTACATCATTGACCGGTAATCAAGTGGTTTCTGCCATGTTCGACATCAGGACATCTATTCACATGGTTAGATTCGTACTACATCGGGATCGGTAAGAAGACCCTAGGTTGAGTGATCACTTTGATATGTACTTTTCCCAGGTTGCAATGGAGTTTCTCTCGAACAATGGCACATATACTGTTACATAGATCCACTTTGTATTGGTCGTGGCTATGTCTTGTCATCTCGTAGATCCACTGTGTATTCTTCATGGCTACGATCAGTTCAAGTCATCAAAGTATAGATCCACATTGTATCCTCAGTGGCTATACCTTTTGTCAATACAATTATGGATCCACAGTGTATTTTATGGCGGCCATATCTTGCAAATCTTGATCACCCAAGCATAGGTATGCCTGCCTTGGGTCTGAAACATGTCATAATATTTGTTGGATGTTTGTGTGCAGATTTTGTCAAGTTCTCTGCATCTATACGCTTGCTTGAAAGTCTACAAATCATTTCAGTTATCAGTTCCTGTCTTCTAACTTCATACTTTGGGGGGCAATTTGTTACACGTCAAAATTACTCACTTCGATAGTGTCACAAGTGTCGTCATTACAAGTGTCGCAAGTGTCACATTTTGCTTACAAGTGTCGCAAGTGTCAGGGAAGCATACTTCCATGATGCCTATGTCGTGCCTATAATGACATGAGAAGGACACTTGAAACACCTCAAACATTTGATTTGGAAGAGGAGAAATGAGTCAGCAGGTTTACAAACCTTTTGCCATCTGAAAGCACCTCAAAAACTAAGTTTTTGGAGGGGAGCGCTCCCCTATACCTCTTCTGGGAGCACCGACGCTCCCCCTTACACTGTCTGGGAGAATTATAAAGATCCTCTGGCCCTTTTGAGTGAGCGCTATGGATTTTGAAAGTGTTGGCGCCCCCCTAAAGCCTACTAGGGAGTGCTATAGCGCTCTGATGGTCCTTTTGAGGGAGCGCTACCTATTTTGGGCAGTAGTTAAGTTGTTGAGATGAATAGGGGAAGGATCCTTTCATTCTTGGAAGGCAGTTGGATTTGAATCCCTAGTCCAGCCATGATCTTAGGGAAGATCCTCAACTGAAGGAGGAAAATCCTCAACTTCCCCAAGGATATCTCAAGTTGTGAGCCTCTCCAAGGCTATATAAGCAAGCTTTCTAATGGTGAAAGGGGACTGGAAAGGGAGAATCACACCAAACTTATGATCTTATAAGTGGTGCTGGAACAAAGATATTTTGGAGGCAAGAGACCTATGATCTCATAGGGAGAAAGAAGTGAAGCTATCATCATTTGAATCATGGATATTTTGAGCAAGGGGTAGACAAGGAGGACATGACAAAACTGCTACAATCCATCTACGGCTGTAAGAAATGTTTTGTCCTCATTAATATAATTTGCTTGGCCTGTTTCTTTCTAATTCTTGTTTAATCTCACATGAATTTGTCTCTTTAGTAGATAGACCTATTTTGGACTAATCTTGATAGAGTAGGAAGTGGTCGTACTTTGTTTGTCTACATGGCTTATCGAGGAGCGAAAGATTGGAGCTCAACTCGGAGCATGCAGGGACAAACACTGGTAAAAGGTACTTATTTTCTCCTTCCTTCTCACACACTAGTCCACCTAGATCTAAAAGGAAGTCAGTGACCATGATAATCACTTTCTGTCTTAGAGTTAAGAGTCTAGCTCTTTGAGGCAATCTACCTGTCTGCAGGGAGATTTTCGTACAACAGTATCCATGGATCATTGAGGTAAGTCATGTGAAACGATGAAACTTGGAAAATATCAACCTTATGGTGGTCTGATATGAAATTGACATTGCCTTAAGGGGGTGGGTAATCGAAGGTACCCATTAAATATGGGGACAAACCAACTCCTATGTTGATGATGCTCGGTTGTGGATTATCAATCATCGGGACCGTGGATGCCCCCAATGAAGGGTCAGGTATGGAGAAAGACAATTGCTCAATGGTCACAATCCAGTCCTCATGTGGACACAACAAGACCTGGAAAATTGAAGCAACCACTACTTGCATGGCATAATTCCAACTCCTTCCTAACAAGAGATTGTAGTTGAGGGATGCATCGACTACTTCTACCTCGATGCACAGAGTCTTACCTCCTAATTGCACGAAGAAAGAGGGAATGATACCATGTGGTCGGAATGAACGACCGTTGAAAGAAGTGAGAAGAGCAGGTGACGGAGACAAAATAGGTTGGCCAATGGCCTTCCAACATGCCAATGACATAAAGCATGTCGAGGTGCCCTCATCAACCACCGTGTGGAAAATGTTCTAAGTAAAAGTTTTCGTGGGGTAAGCCCACTACTATTTGAAATGCTACATGGTAAGGTAGACGAGGTTTTAAGTAGGTTGTATCTAGCATGATTGTACCTGGATTACAAGTCTCGATAGATCCTAAAGAAGCTAAGAAAGCTTTCCTCTGGGAAGGGCAACTTTGGAGGACCTCCAAAGTGGACATTGCACAAGGTGTTTCGGACAAATCCTCCACCAAAGAATAGTTCTGGGCGGCCCTTGCATTTGGGTTGTGAGAATGTTTCTTGAATGAACATTTTGGGATGTGTTTCATTTGTTCACCCAAAGTCTTCTTGATCTGGAGAGGAAGAGATGGGATTTCAGCTTCTTTACCCTTCTCAGAAGTGCTTGGTTTATTGTAGTCATGCACTCTAGTCGATATAAAAGCATCACCCTTCATCATATACAAATTTGTGGATGCAGGATTGTTCGAAGACAGAGAGGGTCCTTAACTGCCCCCTTCCGCGCTTGTAGAGGTTTGGGTTAGGTTTTGCCCATGTTGAAATGGACTGGTTAGAATGACAGGTTGTTGTTGTGTCACAAAATTTTAGGCCTCTGCAAGCCAAGGACATTAGTGGGTCGAGTGGTCTTCCATGCACAGGTTGCATGGATACCTTGCCTTTCGTTTCTCAGTGTTTCCCTCGCCAGCATTATTAGTGGGTTTCTTATCCCCCTTTCCCTTCTTTCATTTGTTTTTCTTTCCATCAGGCTGTTGGGTGGCCTTTAGATTCGTTAATTGCACTGTGTGTACATCCGACGTTTGGGTAGGGGGAGCATCCAAAACAGTAGTTTGGCTGGCTTCTGTGTGTTGTATACACAATTGCTTCAATTGCTTCGTCAGTTGTTCAATGAGCTTTGTTTGTGCTGAACCAACAATACCATCGTCATGTGGTCCAACTTTCTGTTTGGTTTTATCAAGTATTGAGCGTGGTGCATCTGGCAATATCTTGTATAATAAATCGGACTGAGAGTATATTAGCTCAAGCTGTTGATTTCTCATGATGGCATCTTCTTTGGAAAACACTCCCGACGTCGCGACGCCTTTGGATAATTGTGGGAGAAAAGACTTAAGGAACCACTTGAGCAGGAATGCTAGTGGGACTGGCACCTTAATTAAACTCTTCTGGCATCTCCATTCTTGGATGTGATCAGAGATATGGTCCGCTTTTATCTGTTTGAAATTGGCCAGCAATTTTGTGCTAGCATCGTATCTCACAGGTAATTGCAAATGGTTTAGGAAATCCATTGCCAATTCTCTGAAGGAAGAGTATCTTGAGCGGTCGAGTTCAATGTACCATTTCGCCACACTCCTAACGAGGGTACGTTGAAACAATCACAACTGTACAGAGTCATCTTTCAACGAGTTAGATGAGCACCAAATATGGAAGGTGGTCACATGATCTCCTGGATCTTTATTAGGCTTGGCTTCAAACTTTGGTATGTCCGAAGGTAAGTTCATCGACATAGGGGGCCAACACGGATCGTGACAGATAGGGTCATTCAAAAACCTTGTCAAGTCTAGCAAATGCAAGGTTGTCAGGAAAGGTAGTTTGGGTTGTTGGTGATAACCATGGAAAAAGGGACCTGGAGTTTGACTGGCACCAGGTTGCCAGGAAAAGTTCAGCTGATGGCCTGGGTTCTGGTAAAAACCATGGCCATGACCAGCGTACGGATTCTGCATGTGAGGAGACATCATTGGTTGATTCCCAAAATAGGACGTATATGGTTGTGCATGCATTACATTCAGATGACTTTGGGAAGGGTTGCCCCATGCAGATCCCATGGGAATAGGCATAGTACCTTGTCCGGGGTTCCATTGGTTGTGAAAAGAATTTCCCCAGATCAACATTCCTAATGAGGGAACTGATCCCTGCCAAGAATTCCAAAGTCCTGATGTGGAATAAGTTCCTAGGTTTTCCCCCTGTGTAGGAATAGTACCCTCCATAGGAATAGGTTGTCTGTAACTGGGTTTGACCCCAGTCAAGAAAGCAGCAAATGAGAAAGTGTTTTTACCAAATTCATCGAACAAAGAAAATGGTGTCGAACCTACCGGCATATTATGAGAAAGTGGTCTTTGAATCCCTGCTCCAAATAAACTATGGTGTGTGGGTGGCCCAACGGATTGCTAGTGGGTGCCACCGAGCGAAGGGGATGAAGGAGGTATATGACCTCCCCCGTAAGGAAAAGTGTTAAAAGGAGCTGAAGTGCCCCCCATGTGTCCTTGCAGAGGAGCATTAGAGCTCCCTGCCACCATACCTAAAATCTGTAAAGTGGAGTAGGAAAGTACAGGACTTGTACCTGAGCTAGGCATCCTGTATGAGAACAGAGGGTCTGTCACACTCTGTGTGAAATGGGAAATGGCCGCCACCATAGACGGGATTGGACCACTACTTGAGGTAGAGGCAGTTGATACCATGGTGGCTCGGACCAGTAACGATGGGTTAGGAGGTGGAATATTTCCTATGGTGACAACCGTAGTGGGAATTGAAGAATTCCCAGAAGAAGTGACAACATTTGTTTCCATTGCTACGTGTGACACTATCTGGCACTTGTAAGGGTGAATCTGTATGATGATGGGTGCCGAAATATTAGTGGTTGGATTTTTGGATGGACCAAGAGCTTTCTCTCTGAGGTCTAAAATGGTCGTTTCCTACGGATGTTGGTCGGGTACATTTTCTTGTGACCCGATCGCTTCAAAAGACCCTTGTTGATCTAGCTTTCTCCTTAGTGGTGGTGGAGGTGGCTCTAGTGTAACTGGTGATAGCCCCAGAAGCCTTCGTGACTGGTGGAGCTCATGATCCTCCACTGTGTGAGAATATCAAAGACACACTAGGGATTTCTATTCATTCAAAAAACAACACACACTAAAAAGGTCCCTCCAAGATAAAACAAGGAAACACTAAACTAGTTGGAAGAACAGTTACAACAACCAACACTAGAGAAACTTACCGGTGCAAGTTCAAATCGAACATGGAAGCACCCTCTGGGTATACTCTGCAAAGTGTGGCCCAATGTCTGTCCTAGGTATTGCGGTATACCCCCGCAGTCACCTATGTATGTCTTTAAAAAATATAGGCAACTAGGTTGCCAGCACGCGAAAAATCACCAGGCAGGTATAGTCGAAAGTCGGGTAGACCACAATGAGCAGGGTATCAAGCCCAAAAAATATCAAGGGTATCGAAGGCAAGTGGTTCATAAGACAACTGAGGACCTCGAATGGATTCGAGACCCATGAAGCTCTGTGGAAAATGCAATCGACGGAATCCCAAGACAAGCCCTCTATATGTGTTCTCCACTACGATTGGTCCAACTTTGGAGGGGTTATCTCCGCTACCTTTCCGCACGCAACCTCATGTTTAGCCCCTATGTTAGAGGGGGGTCCTGAATAACTTTCACGATACTGTACTTTGACACTCCCTAACTCAAACTCCAATGTTTGATTTAATGGCCTTGAAGAGTTTCCTCTCCAACCTAATTCAAGGCCCTAACCCTAAACTAGTTGGTTGACCCTACAAACATAAAAATTCTAATGAATTTTAGATTTAGCGTTAATTTTTATGGCTTGTATTAAGTCAAATGTTATGAAAGTGAAACTAGTGATGTTTGAAAGATGAAAGAAAAATAAACAGAAAGCTGGAAACAAAATAAATTCTTCGTGACTCAAATCTTAAACAACTTTTCAAACTAAAAATTTTCTAAGATCTTTGAATAGTAAACTCAAAGTAGGATTTCACTTGACTACGAGCTACTTATGATCTAAGTAAACCATCAAGAACTTATGAAAGAAAAGACTTTTCCTGGTTACTGATGCAAACTAGCACTATTTAACCAAACAAAGAAATTTTTTTTATTTTATTTGAATACTCACAAAGCAAAAAGGAAAAATATCAACAAGTAAAAACCAAGAAAAATTTTGGCCTAAGCGCAAATCGCAAAGAGTCACTTTAAAAATAACACACAAGCAAATTAAAACTGGACTCTCACACTTGTCTAAAAACCCTATAAAAAGCAAATTTTGAGGAAAACTTCTTAATGAAAAAGAAAGCTATTGTTGTGATCAAACCTAAGTTACTAACCGCTATGATAGAGACCCAAACACTTGAGAGGTATAACTCTTGTCAAAGGAAAGGATGGCTACCTCACCTTAAACAAAAAAATTCTTCACAGGCACATTGATGATAGTTCAACAACAAGTGTTTGTATGCGTGCTGTGTTAAGTCAGGGCGTGTGTACACGCGTTCTGGACTTATACAGGCCATGTGTATCTTTGAAACTCTAATAGAAATTAAAGGCCAAGAAATCCAACCCAGGAAGAGACTACTAGTACTGAGAACCAGGATCTCTTGAAGACTCAGACACTTACTTTAACAAAAAAAAGAAAACAATTCAAGGAAAACTTCATAGAACAAACCAATCTGAGGTGAAACCTAATCTATACACTGCAAACAACAAAGACTAGAAAGAGTTCAAGAAAACCCCTGAGAAGGATTATTTCTGACAGGGGAGAAGATGACTGCCTCTCTAAAAGAAATTTTATGGAATCATACATGCAACCGACACTTCCTCAGCTAGCGTGTACACGCAGGCTGTGGCAAGGTAGGGCATAGGTACACGTGTGCAAACCTTATACAAGCTGTGTGTACCTCTGTGGGTCTCGGAAAAAAAAATCAGTCAAGCAAAGAAATAGAGATAACTGGTATGGAAGACTAGAATCTCTATTAGCTCATACTTTCGTAGAAACTTTAAAAACAAGAAATGAAACCAGTTCTTAAAAATACCCAAGAAAAAACATTCCTAGAAACCCTAGAGTTCCCCAGTATGGTCGCCAATTTTGTTGTGGGTGGGAAATTCCTCCTACGAACTAGCACTAAGGGTTTTATCATCCATGCAAAAATGACCTAAAGATTCTTACTTTTTACCATCATCCCATGCCTAAACCCCCATTACTCATATGTAAATACAAGGCTCAATATATTAAGTTGACGTACCTTATTTTTTGTGTTTGATGTTGATCCCTTTTCACGCTTGCTCGTTCTTTGACTGCAAATCTCCTCCCAATGTTGACCTGCATTCACTAAAGACAAACAAATAACTCCACATGCATTTGATATATGAACTAATGGGTTAGAGATTTAATCAATCATACAATCAATATTCCAATAATGACAATCTCATATGGTGGGACGGGAAAATAAATTCTTTTATTAACTTCACAATGATACCTTGCAATGATAAAGTCGTCTACTGCTCCTCGATCCTGCTCCTAGTCTCTTCTTCCACAGTCTTCCAACTTCTTTTCCCTATACTTCTCTTTGCACAAGGATGGCTAAAGGTTGAGACAAAGGGAATGCTTAATCGGGTATAGTTTCTTTACTATGATTCTCCCCCCTTTCAAATGGGACCCCTACCCCTTCTTTTATAGGTTAGAAGGAGATAGGTATTTGGTCGGATGACCGGCCATGCATGGCCGAAAGGTTTAGTTAACTTACCCAAAGCTGTGTGTTCCGTCAGCAACTTTCCTTTTTTCGTGCTTTTGTAGGTACACGCGGGTTGTCTTGGGTTAGATAGCGTGCACACGCGTGTAGTAATGGAGCAAGGTGCATGGGCCTTTATAAAAGGGGTTTTTAAGAAGAGTTGTTCAACAGTGTTTTGGAAAAGAAGGAATTTGAGATGGCCTGATTCCAGGTAAGCATGTCTGGTGCAAATTAGGGTTATAACAATGCACCATGTCAAGTTCAAAAAATTCCATCACGCCCAATTATCTGCGCACACTACTGAATACACTGTCACGAAACAACTTATACTCATACTTATGCGCGTACCAACAAAACTCCTCTACGTTAAGCAATACTTGTGCACCCAATGTGCACATTACTATGTGTGTGCTCACCGTGCAAGGCTAAATTCAGCGCGTGCATCCACACATAATGATCTTCTGCGCGACACTTAAATTTACCATGCACACTGGCACGCCAACGTTTTTCTGTGCAGTGAAAAAAATTACCGTGCACGCCAGCACACCAACCTTTTCCATGGACACTTCATGACTCCAATTTTGGTCACCTCGAAGTTACTCTTATGTGAATATTTGCTTCAATTGAACCCATCTGTCCCATCCAAGCTCAGTGTTGAACTGAATCTATGATACCAATCTGTAACGTTCGCCCGGCTACCCGCAGGTCAGGGTACACCACTCCAAAGAAACCACTCATGCTCTGACACCAGTCGGTAACATTCCCAGCCATAACAGGCCGAACCATCCTACTCTAGGGAATGCTTCCGTTCCCTTATTGTGGAACATACTGTAACATACCCAGTAGTCAACTAAGCTATGCCGCATAAATTTACTCTTTAAACTGCATGCAACTAAAACATATACATACAACACTCTTGCAGAATCTTTACATATAAACATAAGAAAACAATTACTTTCTGTAACATACAACTTTTGTACTGAAATAACAGTAACTACAGATATGCAACATTTACAGGGAATTACCCATAAACATACAAGCAATTATAATCACGTATATGATAAACCGTAACATAGGCATGTAAATAACAAAGCATCATATCATTTTATCATACAATTAGTACTTATCTTAGAAATATTGTCACCAACTGCATACAGACCATCCATGAACCTCCCAGCCATAGACTACATTGTTCATCACTCTCAACAGTGAGTCACCCCTGAGCTGGGACTGAACTCCACCTAGGGTAAAGGGTTCCTATCTAGGCTAAGTCTCATGGACAACGGGAAAGACTCTATCTTAGGTGCTCACTCTACTAACAACCTACAACCTCTCATTCCCCACATGCCTATCCCACCAAAGGAAGTGTGCCCCTTCTCTTCTCAACAGTCCCTCGACTACTCCAATTCCCTTCTAGTGCTTCAACAACAAGCCAGACCGAAAGTCTCAAAGCATTGTATCTATAGTTTATCACCTTCTGGAATCAATCCCCAACAATTCTCTCGCTCAGAGAATTTATCACGGGCCTGACAACCCAGTTATTCAATCCCTCTCCAAGATAACCAGGTACACCGACTAAAAAGGGCTATGGGAACATGCTCTGGAATGGTGAAATGGTTTTCTCAAGGATAACGGAATGTGTGAGTGAAAATGGTCATGGAAACATTGACTGGATAACTGAGTGTGGAAAGGAATCACTGTGAACTCTTCGTGAAAGTGATGGTGAGAATGATGGTCAGGCTGCTGGTAAGGTCTCCCATAAAAAGTTACCAATTGAGCTAAGTCCCCCACGATATGAATGCATGTCCCCAACTTGACACTTGTCATATCGGAAGTTACTTTGGTCCACTTGTCCCCAACTTTAGAACTTAGGATAAAATAATTATCCATACGTTATGCTTTAGGAAATATTAATATAATATTCCCTTGACTTTTGGCCCTCCCTTTCCCTAACTGGTGAAGTTCAGTCCCTCATCTCTTTTATCATGGTCAGTCTATGCACAACTATGTATTTTATATTAATCATGAGTCATGTACAAAGTAGGTGCATTTCCCTTTGACATATAGGTGTTCCGGCCTAATACCAAAACATAAGCATCCCATATTATAATAACTAGATCACCAACCTATAACACATATCATATACACGAGGATCTTTGTCCTCTATACTGCGCGCACCTTAGTTACTGCGCACTGTATCCTAGAATGTGCATATTACATCATTTTACTGCACAGTTCATGCGCGCACTATGCCACATGACATGCATTGCCAAATGAGGTCAAAACAACTCACCGGCTTAAGTATATTTATATTACACTTACAATTGGGTTCGGCTGAGGGATATTATAGTAATTATGTCTCTACGTTTGGGATCCAAAATCGCTTGACCCCCAAAATGTATATATGAACATATGAGAGCCGTTAAATCAGAACCACAAATTTTGCATGAATCCAAGTTTACAGAGGACATTTTTGGGGGAGCCTTATGTTTTGAAGAGGAAATAAAAAGACTCACCACTGAAAAATCTTGAGAACAACTGACGAAATAAGAAGGTCAAGATATAAAATTGAGGATAAAACAATTTCAATTCCTTCTCCTAAAAGATAAAGAAAGACTGGAAACCAAACAATAGGAAAAGAAAGAAAAGAAAGCAAAATTGGCAAGAAAAGATGATGAGGCTGAGGAAAGGTACCAACAGAGAAATATGAAAGAGGCTGAAGAGAAACATGTTGAATTGGAAACAACCAAAGCTATGGATATTTCATCAGAAATAAATAATGGGGATAAATCAATGAGTGTAGAGAAAGCAACATTGATCACACATGAAGAAGTGAGTAAGAAGAAGGAAGATGAAGAAAGGAGTAATTCTTCCAAATCTCAAGAGAACAAGCCAACACACAATAGTGCAATTGTGACGATAGGCCCTGACACCAACCTGTTTGACACCCCATTATAAGAATGTACTCTATTTGTAGCCATTCTAGGAATTTTATTAGTCACATCTGTAGGACTAGGTTTTGAAGGTGCAGTCGTTATTGTTGGTGAATACTACTACAACCATAAGACGATATCCATCGATAAAAGAGCACCTAAGAGGAAAAGAGATAAGGATGATACAAGTCATGAGACCCGTGAAAGAAGTATCAATACTTAGTTCATGAAGTTGCAGAAGCTCTTGATATATCAAAATCTAGAGTTACTGAGTTAGAAAGAACCCTAGAGACTATCAAGGATGCCATGGAAAGAAAGTTGATAAAAGAGATTATGGAAATAGAACATATCCATAGAGATGAGATACTGAAGAAGATTCAGATCCAAGAAAGGGAACTAAAATAATAATTCAATGAAATGACTTCCCTCAACCAGAAATCACATCTAAATGAGATGGAAAAAATCAAAGTTGAACATACACAAGAAGTCACAAGACTCAAAGGTGAGCAGCATGAGATAAGCACTTACAATGAAAAGATTGAAGAAAAAATCAGAAGATTGCAACAGGATAATGACCTCTTAAGGAAAATTATAGAAGAGAACCAAATTCAGACTATTGTTCTAGACAATATAAAAGGAGAATCCATCAATATGAATGAAGGACTTAGGGACACATAGAATAAATTCTTTACACACTCAACAAAATACATAAGGCCAAATATGATCAAATGAAATTGAGTCTGCAGGTCAAGGATATGCAAGAAAAATACCAAAATTCCCAAGATGCCTACACTATGTAAATGTGTTGAACCTGCACAAAATAGATCTAGCTGAGAATTGACATACAGAATTGCAGAGAAAATAGAAGAAGGGAGAAGCAGGAGAGAAATAATGGAAGAATTCTCATTAACCAAATGAATGAATGATAATTTACACATGATATAATCTGTATAACTCAAATAATGCACACTGGAGGAGAAGCCAATGCACCATAGTGGTAGTCTAGAGTGATATGGACATACACCAATAGTTACAGGAGTAAACTGCCACCTACTCTAGTCTCTCGGGCAGTTACGATAGTGAACTACCACCTAGCTGAGTTAATTATTCTATCGTTCTTCAGTTAATTGACTAAAAGAAAGTGAAGTGAGGAGGAGATCAAGGAATCATGAGTAATGCACTAGTATGGTGATGATCCTAAGGACAATTCACATTAGTTGGTGATGATCCCAATGATGCATGGTGATAATACCAATGTGGCATGTAGACTCGACTTAACTGATCAAATTGAATTGTGAACTGAAGAGAATATTCTCCCTAGAGTAATATTCTTCCTAAAATATAGGAGACTAAATAATGACTAATAAACATAGGAAAAACCTTAGGAAAATTAAATTCTAGGTTTGTGTGAAGTAACTCCAACACCCCCCCTAAACATCAGTATGGTGAAAATAAAGAATGGGTCTCAGAAACAAGGCCATGTTAGGTACCCAAATACAAAATATACACTAAAATAAATAAATGAGGAAAGAGGGAAAACCTCATGGGAACCCCCCCTCAAAGTACAATGTATTTAAAAAGAAGAAATGATAGTTGCTATGCAACTATGCCCTTCACTCCAAGATGACTGTGTAGAGAATGGAACTTCTTCTCAGTGAAGGTCTTGGTGAAGATGTATGTACTTTGTTCTGCTGAAGGAAAAAACTACATGTCGATGATCCCCTTGTGTACTAAGTCCCGAATGTAGTGCATGTGGATCTCACTATGCTTCGTCCTCTTTTTTTGAACTATATCTCTATAGAACTTCAGAGCGCTCTGGTTGTCACACTAGACGACGATCAGTCGATGAAATTGAATGCCCAACTCAATGAGAAAATGTTGTATCCACGTAGAATGAATGGTTATTTTAACTACCCCTTTGTACTCTACCTCGAATAAATATGGAGAAACAATATTCTGCTTCTTGCTCGACCAACAGATAGGCCTAGAACCAAGACTGAGCGAGTAACCAGATGTGGACTTCCGATCAATTTTATCACCATCCCAGTCAGAATCAATGAACCCGATGAGGTCCAATGTAGAGTCTATTGCATAATGAATCCCAAAGGTGATGGTGCCTTGTACGTATCAAAGGATACACGTTGGAGCCTTCCAATGTAGCTCATGCGGCTCCTACATGAACCTGGAAACTGCTCCAACTGTATAGGAGAGGTCTAGTTTAGAGTGTGTGAGAAAAAAAATATCCCCACTAGATGTTTGTATAGTGTGCTATCAACTAGTGGATTGTCTCCGCCATCCTCAAGTCTGACTCCTGATAGGAAAGGAGTCGGGGAAGACTTGCAGTATATCATGTGAAATCTCTCAAGGAGATCTCGTGCATACTTGGCCTGAGATGGTTTGATGCCTGATGCATCCTGACTGATCTCGAGTCTAAGGAAGAAATGTAGTGGACCCAATTCTGTCATCAAGAACCAGTCATGTAGAATCATATTGATTGCAACAATTGTTGAATTCGAGCAACCAGTGATCAACGAATCCTTAACATACATAACTAGGAGTAGAAGTGAATCAACCATATTGAGCATGTAAACATTTGGGTATGATTTACATTGTACAAAGTTATGTGATGGCAGGTAGGAGTCTATATTGGCATACCATGCACTCAGATCCTTCTTGAGGCCTTAAAGAGATTTCTTTAGTTGACATACAAAATATGAATCTTGCATAAATCCATGGGGATACTCCATATAGATCTCCTCAGAGAGATCTCCATGAATAGATGAATTCTTCACATCCATATTATGGAATTTCCATCCCTTGACTTCCAAAATGGAAAGTGCAAAACATATGGAATCCATCTTTGCTACTTGAGAGAAGGTCTCATCATATTTAATGTCATGCACATGTTGAAAGCCTTTGAAAACTATCTTGGCTTTGTATTTTCTAATATTTCCATCTGTTGTGCTCTTAGTCCTGTAGACCCATCTACACCTGAAAATTTTCCTTCCATAAGGAAGGGGAACCGGATTCGAAGTCTGGTTCTCAAGGATGGAGTTGTATTCCTCCTACATGGAGAATTCCCAAAGTGGATTTCCAGCAGCCTCGACATAATCCTGTGGATCTGAAGACTGAACCAATAAAATATGTCTAGGTGGAAATGGTTTAGTGGAAGTCAGTGCAAAAGGAGGCTCCTTGAAATTAGACTGAGTCCTCCTATTATCAGCTAGATCACCAATAAGATCCCCTGCATCTTGAAGAGTAGTCTGGGCCCACTTGGGCCTCTTCTCTGGCTCTGCATCTACATCTGGATGCAATGAATCTTCATCTGACTGTACTAACTCTGTATCTGGATCATCTAAATCCTATGAATCAAAACTCTCATATGAAGAAGAGTCAACATGTTCATTCTCATCATCTCTGACAAGTGGAAGAAAAAAGGTGCATGCATGTGGCTACTGAGGTACATGTGAGACACTTTCCTTGAATTGGACACTACGCTCAATGATGAGCCAGTTCGAGGAAATATCAATGAGTTTTTATCCCTTCACACCATCAAGGTATCCAACAAAGATACACTCTTTTCTTTGTGGAGCGAGTTCCTTCCTCTTCTCAGAGGGAATCTTGGCCCATGCACGTGAACCAAAGATGCAGAAGTGGGTCACTTCCGGTTTGAGGCCGCTCCAAGCCTTGTAAGGGGTCTTATCCTTGACAAATCTATGGAGAGATCTGTTTTGGATGTAGGTTTCACAATTAAGTGATTCAAACCAAAATCTATGTGGAAGTGAATTTTCATGTATCATGCAAGATGCCATCTCTTTTAGAGATCTATTTTTTCGCTTAACAACTCTATTTTGTTGTAGAGTATAGGGAATCGTGTGTTGCAACTAAATCCCTACCTCATGAAAAATATTATGTATCTCATGGTTGAAATACTCTCCCCCATTATCTATTCATAGGAATTTGATTTTCTTTCCTGAATGTGTCTCAAAAAGGGATTTGAAATCTTTTAGGTGTTGAAAGACCTTTGATTTTTTCTTGATAAAGTAAATCCATGTGAAGCGTGAGAAATGATCAACCAAAATAAGCACGTACCTTGCTTTACTGATTGATGGATGTGGAAAAGTTCCCATGAGGTCACTATGGATCATATCTAAAGGAAATGAATCCTTCTGAAGCTTTCCTTTGTTGAATTTCTCTTGAGGGTGTTTTCCAAGAATGCATCCCTCGCAAATTCTTTTGGAGAAGTGGATGTTAGGTAGACCATCAACGATACCCTGCTTGCTAAGATCACCAGTATAAACCATATAATTGGTTTAAATTTCATAGATATCCACTGCATCAGGTGTGACTATAACTCTCTTTCTGGTGTCATAGTTTTTCATCTGATACAAGGAGAGAACATTGACAACAAGTTTGGGAACGTGTAGCAATTCTCGAAGCTCTCATTTGTGAGTTCAATTCTTCCTTTGTCGGTGACCTCGACTGAAGAGTTTTCACCCATCAGAATAGGAGGGACTTTGCATGCATCCAATGAATAATTGACTTCTTTTGTGGCAACCATGTGGTGTGATTCAGCTGAATCTATGATCCAAGCATCGAGAGAGGAGTTGATGGCAATCAAAGCATGACCAGAATTGCCTTTCTTGGGATTATGATCTTTTGGATTCTTCTTCTTGGAACCCTCATGGATGTTATATCCAAGGTTTTTTTCTTAAATATTTGGGTGATCCTGTTGGATATCGGTGGCCACCCACCTCTTCCAGCTGGCTGAAAACAATTTTCTGACAATTTTGGCAATTTACTATTTTTAGCAGTTTTTAACTTCTGGGGCAATTTTGAGGGCCTAAATGAAAGTTTTTCGAGATAGAGCTTCTAAATGATAGACAAAGGATATAATTGAGCCCCAAAAATGAATCTCCTTGATGATACTTTTCCAACGAGATATCGTGCGCCCCAAACGAAGATTGTATGCCAAAGTTACGCCCCGAGGAAGTTGATACACCGAACTACCCAAAACGGGGTCCACAAAACAATTGGCTTTTCATCTTCTAGGGTTAGGGTTTTGGATTTTATTTATGATAAAAATGCCTTTGGAGCCTCATTGTAAAATAATATTCTTTTGAATGCGATTAGCGAACACATCTCTTCTCAGAGATAAGATGCCACCATTCTAACGAGTTTTTCATTTTGTATTTTTACAGTCTTTGTACATTTTATCTCATTAATAGAAAATTGTGTATTATTGTATCTCTGTGTTTATGGTTTCATCTTTGAAAAATTTATGTTATATTATTGGATATCTGATATATCTATGTACATTTCTTTATTATATCTCCACTCTCATTTCGTGCAGAAAATAATCTGGATCATTAGGTCATTAGATCTATATGTTTATGCATACATGTCGATTCAAGATGGAATCCTTTATGGCAGTAAGTGCATTTATCCCCTTTTCTTCCCTTTCCACCTTTGGATCCGCAGGCATCATTGAAGGGTTTTGAGTACCCTTCCTTCTTCAGATTTTCATCTATTTTCCTTTTGTCTTTGTCTTTGTCTTTAGATTTCTGATATTGATGACCACTTCCATCTTGCACAATAAGTATATGTGCCTTTGGGCCTTTGATTTTTCCTATGTTGACGATATTTTTTGTTCTTATGTCAGAGAATCGATAAAGTACTCAAGAGAGGGAATCTTCTAGGTGGCTCCAGAGGTGAATCTAACTGAATGAAATGTGGATACAAACATTGAGTATTCTGAACCAAGTTTGGATATAATAGCGAGAACCATTTGTTTATCCTCGTTATATTTATCAACCCCGCAAGAATTGAGTTGCGAAAACAAATCCTTATATTTGGTAAATAAATATTAGAGGTTGTCAAAGATTTTTGGATCCAATGTGAGAAATTCCACCTTGAGCATGTGTCCCCTCATCTCATCCTATTTTCCAAAAATCCCTTCCATTGTGGTCCATGCTTCATTGGGGGTTTTACAGGAGGATATGTGAAAGAGGAGTTCAGGAGAAATGAGACTGCAAATTGTTCTGAATGCTTCATCCATTCAATTTAGATACTTGGATTTTTATATGGCTGATGTTGGTTCTGCCTCTGTGTTCATGTTTAAACTATACAATCCTATGCTCTGAATATGCATTATCATCTTCTCCTTCCATGAAAAGAAATTGTAAGGTGTAAGAATGAATTCTTTTGGAAATTCCATTTTTTCGTTGTCTTCAATCTTCGGTACCTACAAAAATAATTTGGTGTGTCTTTTACCTAGTAGTTCATCGGCTTTGATACCATGTAAATATATTGAACCTGCACAAAATAGATCTAGTTGGGAATTGACATACATAGTTGCAAAGACAATAGAAGAAAAGAGAAGAAGGAGAGAAAGAATGGAAGAATTCTCATTAACCAAATGAATGAATGATAATTTACACATGATATACTCTTTATAACTCAACCAATGTGCACTGGAGGAGAATCCAATGCACCATAGTGGTGGTATAGAGTGATATGGACACACAAAAACAATTACAGGAGTAAAATTCCACCTACTCTAGTCTCTCGGGCAGTGATGGGAGTGCATTGCCACCTAGATGAGTTAACTAGTATATCAGTCTTCAGTTAACTAACTGAAACATAGTGAAGTGAGGAGGAGATCAAGGAATCATGAGTAATGCGCTATTATGGTGATGATCCTAAGGAAAATGTGCATTATCTGGTGATGATCCCAATGTGGCATCTAGACTCCACTCAACTGATCAAACTGAAGTGTGAACTGAAGAGAATATTCTCCCTAGACGAATATTCTTCCTAAAATATAGGACACTGAATAATGACTAATAAACATAGGAAAAAACTTAGAAAAAAGAAATCCTAGGTGTGTGTGAAGTAACTCCAATACACTAGAGTTATCGAATGGAAGGATATTCATCAAAAATCCCCTGAACCTATTCATGTGTATTCAGATAGGAAAAGAATCATAGATCTATTACTCTTGGATTCATGGATGACAACAATTGAATATATTAAGAACACCTAGGATTAGGTCAGTATAATGAGCAAAGAACTATGGAAGTCATCTAACATCCTACTCACACAATTCATAATGGATCCCTTGAGAGATTTAGAAAATGCATCAACAAATCAAAAAACGGTATACGATGAGGAAAATAGGAGAAACCTCATCATGAATTCCATTGAATTCATCAGTTAAGTTAATGCAAAAGTTGTAGAGACAAGGTTAATATGGCCCGCCATATTAATTTCGCTAATTGAGGATTCCTTGCAACGTTTGGAGCATAAATTAAAGATAGAAATTATTAACCCCATATGCAAGAGTGAAACAGATCTTGAAAGGACACGGCTATGCCGAGTGGATACTATACTCAAGGACTTCAAGATATGGAAAAGATTCATAGACAAGATGCAACTGCCAAGGATGATCTAGATTATTTTCGGCACAAAATGAGAGTGAAGATATAATAAAGAAAAGATATATCAGATATCCAATAATATAATAGAAATTTACCAGATATATAACCATAAACAAAGAGATACAGTGATACAAAATTTCTATTAATAAGTGAAATGTACAAAACTGTAGAAATATAGAGTGAAAGTCTCACTAGAATGGTGGCATTTTATCTATGAGAAGAGATGTGATGGATAAGTTCATTCACAAGAAGATGATTATTAAAATGAAGCTCCAAAGGAATTTTTAACATAAAGAAAATCCAAAACCCTAACCCCGGAAGATGAAAAGACAACAGTTGTTTGGACCCCGTTTTGGGTAGTTTGGTGTATCAACTTCTCGGGGGCATAACTTTGGCATACTATGTTTGTTTGGGGCACACGATAGCTCATTCGAAAGGTATCGATGAGGATATTCATTTTTCTGAATCAAGCTTATATTTGAGGTGCCCGATCATGAAAAATCTTCGTTTAGGCCCTCAAAATGGCCCTAGAAGTTCACGACCTAAAAAAATGCTAAAAGTAGTACATTACCAACAAACTATTTTGGACCAGTTGGAATAGGTGGGTGGCCACCGATATCCACCAATATCAAAGGACCACTTGATTATTATATTGTAAGTGAATTTTGAAGTAGAATCCTATTTTTGTAATTGTGTAATACCCTAATTAGGAAAGAGAACGTAAGCATCGTCTTTGTCCTCCGATAGTTGACAGCTAGAGAAATACGTAAAGCTCATCTTTGTACTCTATAAAAGAGATGAATGTAAATGATAGAGGATTTTTGTGCTTTTGTAGTTCAGATGTTATTACTAGTTTAGTTTGAATAAAGAGAAAGAGGAATTTTGGAGACATGTGATTCTGGTAAATGTGTTTGAGACTTTTCTTGATTCTTTAATGTTTATCTTTGTTCTATGAGTTTAATTGTGCGAAGTTGTTACACATTATTTTCGTCATCCCTATGACCGTTAATGATGTAAACCTATATGTTGCCTTCAGAGGGGTCAGTGGCCTGAATTCCTGAAGAAAGAAGGGAGAAGAACTTTTCCTGAGAAAAGAAAATGTTGGATTCTCCTTTGTAAAAACTCTATAAAAAGGGAAGTTCGCAGGCTGCCTATATATTAGGGTGCGAGAATGACTAATTCTCATAGGTTGCACCATAGCTAGGGTGCGAATAGTTCACAGGGTTCTCTATAGGCAGGGTGCAAGAATGATTTCACGTGGGAAAAAAGAGTGTTTTCTCGAATCTTCTAGAAGGAGAAACTTCCATGGTGAGGTGGCATCCGAATGGTTTGGATCTTATTTGCTTTCATGATTTAGTGGGATCATCCTAACTTCCTCACCTTATCCTCTTCAACTTATAAAAGGAGAGGAGTTCTCATGGAGAAAGTTAGCTTGGGTTAGCTTTTGTTGGTTCTTGAGCTTGTTAGCTTTGGCTTGGTTAGAGTGGCTTTGAGATTTGCTTTGTCAAGCTAGATTGTGAGTATCTATCAGATCTATGGTCTCAGAATCCTTGGAGCAAGAAGTGTGTGGGGAATGAAGGACAGTTGGAAGGGACCTTACGACATCAAGGCAATGGTTGTAATCTCTCTTTCACATTTAATATGATACAATAATATGATTCTTTCCTATAAAGCTTGTTGTGTTTTATTGTATGATTCCTTGATCACATACATAGGTTTTTATTGAGTTTATGCTATTCCTATCACTTTGGTTGGTTTGTGTTGTCTTGGTCTTGACCTCACGAGAGCACCAGAGCGAAGTAGGAGCAAAAAAGACCCTAGGAAGCGATACTAAGGTATGTTACTTGTTCCTTCCTACTAGTAAATTCAATATCTAAAACTTAAGGAAAGCATCATGTTCTGTCCTGTTTTGTTCTAGATACAGGTGGATCTAGGGAGATCGGTTAGTGTCTGGACCTACGGATTTATCCAATAACAAAATTGGCGACTCCACTGGGGAACGGATTGTTTCCTAGTTAGTCTAGTTTCCCTTGCTTTGATTGCTTGTTTTCTGGTCTCTGAGTCTGTGGGAGATCCATCCAGGCTCTCTGGATCTGAAAGTTCCCTCAAATTTAGCCCTTTTTCAAATTTTTGCTTGTTTACAGGCATTCTCGCACTGTACCCTTTAGTGGCCTGCGAGAATCATTGATGTCCGCACCCTACTATTCAGTTAGGTGCAAACTTCTCGCACCCTACCAATGTCTAGCCTGCGAGAATACCTAATTCTCACACTACACTCTATTGCTAGGCTGTGAACTTGTTTGTGAACATTTTTGGATTGGGTCTGGTCATCTTTTGATGACCCAATTTTTCTTTGAATAGCTAGATTGAACTTTTGGAGCCTATATTGATCTGTTTACAGTCTTCTTGACATTCTTTGAGTTTCTTTTATCCATCTTTGATTTGTTTGGTTTTGAAGGATTATTCTCTTGCTTTGAGTGTCTTTCAATTACAAAGCGTGTGTTTTCTTTAGAATTGTTTAAGGAAAGATGAGATTTCTTCTGAATAGTTCGCTTTAAAAGAAAAACTATTAGTTTGGGTTTCTTTGTTTTAAGAAAGTTTATTATTGCTTTTAGTGAAATTTTTGAAACAAAAAGATTTAATTTCTTGCTTTATATTAGATTGGGGACATTCTTGCATTTGAAGTAGTGGAATTGCATTGGTGTACAATACCTTTTTCTCATTTCTTGAGAATATTGATATTGATGAGTTTAATATATTTTGGGACATCGTGCATATGGGAATGATAATTTTTTTCTCCTTCTCGTAGCATAGCTTTCATCGAAGTGAAAAGATTGCATTTTCATATCTTTGCATAATTTTCGGGTCGGTCAAAACATCATATTTTCCACGCCATCTTCCTTTTGAGTAACAACAGCCATAAACTAAAGCGCTTATAAAAAATGATTAGATATTTTTTATCTTTCATGGTAGCAAACCTACATTAGATTAGTTGTAGGGCTTTGGAATAGGTGTGAAACATAACTTTCCAAAGTTGCAAACAAACACAGAATCTTGAGTTAGGGAGCGGTTAAATCCACTTATTACATTTTGTCCTAGGAAGCCCTTCTAACACAAGGGTCAATCACGAGGTGGCATTGAGACTGGTAGAGTTACTCACCCTGCTTTGTTGGTCTTGGTGTAGAGATTGCACGTATTACGGGGGTCACTTGAAGGTATACCCACAATGATGAGTGGAAGCCTCTCAAGTTGATTTCGGGCTAGATACTCCGCCCTTGCGTGTGGATCGGACTGTCGACTGTCCCCCCAGGCTTTATTGTTGTCAGTGGTAACCTTAGTGGCCTATCTCTTTAGGGTCTTTACACAAGGTGACTGTGGAGGGGCAAGTCTTCACGGTACCTGGAATCGGCGTTGGCCAAACTCACTCGGGCTCCTTGGAGGGTATACCCATGATTATGTGTGGGAGCTTGCACCAGGGTGTAAGTCCATTAAGTAGGTCGTCAACATAAATTTTCCACCCGCTCTATCTCAGCCCCTTCTTACTTTGTTCCCGCGACGTTGGATTTCATCACCAACTAGTGCGTTCATTGTGAGAAGGTTTTGTTTGCTTGCTTGCTTACTAGATTTTTAGCGTGTGCTGTTTGTTTTCCCTAGTGGACTCTAGATTGGATTTTTATTTTAATGGCGCCAGTTCCTAGAATGACCAATGAAGGAACCCCTTCTCCAGGGGAACCTTTTGTTTTTCCTTCTTACGGAAACATTGGTCCTCCTCACATCGCTACTTTGAGCCTTCCAGGTCTCACAATTGGATTACCGGTATGGTTGTTTTCCACTCAGGTAATCCCGAATGCAGTTAGTGCTTCAGTCACAAGCACTTCCCCCCATGAGCATCAACCTCATGTTGATCCTTCACCTTCTTCACCAGTAAGGTCTTCTTCACCTTCTTCACTTGCAAGGTCACCTTCCGTTTCATCTTCTTCGTCGAGTGAAAGTTCTGAAGCTAGTAACTCGATGAATAAGAAGAAGAAGAAACAAAAGATTAAGAAGAAGAAAGATAAGAGAGGGTCAAAACCTCCAACAACTGTTAAACATGTTGGAAAACAACCAGTTACTGTTAATCGTACTGGGAGTGTTGATGATGTCAAGATCACCCAAATGACCCGTAAGCCCAAATACCCTTGCAGGCTTTGTAAGGGTAGCCATATTCTTAAGGATTGCCCTGGTCTACCCAAGGTTATAGAAGTATGGTCTACACATCCTTGCCAACCCATGTCGTTAGCCTCTGAACAACATGCTGATGACTTCCCATCGACTAGTCAAGATATAGTTGGGAAGAAGAAAAGTAGAGCCAAGTTCCCGTGTATGTTATGCAAAGGGAGTCATATAACTCATCTTTGTCCTCATATGGAAGAAGCCTTGAAATTACTGGAAGACATGACTGTTTCAAAGCCTCAACTTCCAGTCGCTTATCGCAAGCTTTCTCTCAACCCACCTATAGTTGATGGAATGATCAATCTGGTTCCCCCGTTGGTCAATCCGGTTGATCAAGTGGTCAATCTGGTCACGTCCTTAATTGAACCAGTTGACCAAGTGGTTGATCCGATCCCATCTTCGGTCAACCCCACTCTCCCGTTAGAGAGCGAAACCCAAGCGGTTGATCTGTTTCCATCTGTCGACCCTATTCTCCCCTTGAAGAATGAAACCCAAGTGGTCGATCTGATCTCTCCATCGGTCAATCCTACTCTCCCGCTAGAGAGTAAACCCGATACTTCCCATGTTTTTCTTGTTGATACAGAATCTACCATGTCGGTGGGTATTCCTCCTGATCTCGTGGAACCCCCTCCAAGTAATGAGGCCATTCGTTTTGATTGGGGTGTGCTAACTGGACCTCGTCTTCCCTCTCACATTCCTTTCCAGATTACAGTGCAGGTTTGTGGTCGGGACGTTCCTCAGACGTTGATAGATGAAGGTTCATCTGTTAGTATTTTGTCCTCTATTTCTTGGCAAGCCTTGGGTTATCCTTCGCTTGCGCCGGTTACACAGAATCTATTATCTTTTAACAGAAGAACTAGTCAACCTTTAGGGACCCTTCCTTAGTTTCCTGTAACTCTAGGAGGGAAAACTATCTTTATCGATGTCATGGTACTCCAAGACCCCTTGGATTTTGCTTTACTCCTTGGGAGAGATTATGTCTATGCCATGAAAGCTATTGTGTCTACTCTTTTTCATGTGATATCTTTCCCTCACAATGGACGAGTTGTGACTGTTGATCAACTTTCATTCATTGACCCTGACTGGATTAATTCCCTGAATGTTTCTTGTATGCAAACAGTATTGCCTCCGCCACAGGTCAATTATGTGGCATTGTCACCCATGGCTTCAAATTCTGATGACTTAGATCCAGTAGTTGACATGGTAATCTCTTCGATAGGGTTGTTAGAGCATGATCTCTTTACTCCTGTCGCGACCCTCGACATGGTGTCCTTCTAGAGTGTGTTTCTTCCTTCTAGTGAAGACCTCTTGGAAGCCATGACCGATTTTGGTCCCTTGACATGGTGTCATTCCAGAGCATTGTCCTCTTGGAATCCATGATCAAGAAGAGGTTACGAGGACAGTTTTTGCGTCTCTGAGGCAACCTCGTTAAAAAATGAAACAAATTTCTTTAAGCATAGTTTTCTAATTTCAAGCTCGTTAAAAAATGAAACCACATTTGAGGATAGTTTTTGTGTCTCTGTAGCAACCTCGTTAAAAAATGAAACAAAGTTACGAGCATAGTTCTTGTTTCTGTGTCAAGCTCGTTAAAAAATGAAATAGTTTTCCCCCTCTCTATTTGAGTAAAGTCCTTTGTCTAGTATTTGAAGCTTCATTTCATTCTCCTTTGTAGTTGGATGCAACGAAGCTTGGGGGGGGAATTTGCCTCAGCCTATGGACTTCATGCTGAAGTTAAGACGCTAGTTTCTTAAGATGGGGGCTAAGTACCCACCATCCATGTGTTATGCGTTGGGAAGTCACAAGCATAGTTTCCTATGGTTCAAGCTTGTGTAAAAATGAAACCACTTACCTCAAGCATAGTTTCTTCTGGTTCAAGCTTGTGTAAAAATGAAACCAGGTCCAAGCATAATTTTGTTTAGTTTTTAAGCTTGTATAAAAATTAAAATCTATCCCAAGCATAGTTTTTTTTTGTTTTAAATCTTGCGTAAAAATAAAAACAATCCCGAGCTTAGTCTTTGTTCTTTCTCATGCTCGTAAATACATGAGAATAAGTTACCGAGCTTAGTATTTTTTCTTTCTTGTGCTCATAAATCAATGCGAATGTAACTGAGTATACTTTTATCACTTTTTCGGACTCGTAAAGGTTATACGAAAAAGGAACCCCCTGAAGTTCTCTTTAAGCTCTTTTCAGACTCTCTAAACATGAAACGTTTGTCGAGTGACCTTGTTCTTTTCACGCTCGTTAAAGTATTTGAAGAAAACGTCTGTTGGGCAATAGTTTATCTCTTTTTCGGTCTCATCAAACTACTTTACGAAAAAGGAACTGAGAGAGTTCTCTTTAAGTGTTTTTCAGACTCTCTAAACATGAAAAACCCATGAGTTTTCTTTCTTTGGACTCATAAAACAAACATTGAAAGGCTCATATGGGACCTGAGTTTTCTTTAAGTGTTTTTCAGACTCTCTAAACATGAAAAACCCATGATTTTTCTTTCTTTGGACTCATAAAACAAACATTGAAAGGCCCATATGGGACCTGAATTTTCTTTAAGTGTTTTTCAGACTCTCTAAACATGAAAAACCCTTGAGTTTTCTTTCTTTGGACTCATTAAATAAACATCGAAAGACCCGCCATGGGAATGAACCACTCCTTCCAAGGGTTCGTTAAACATACTCCGAGGGACTCGTCTGAAGGATGATCTTAAATTGACAAGCATATGTTATCCTCCTCAAGCTTGCGTAAAAATAAAGAAGTACTCGCTAGAAATGGTGGGGGAAAAATTGGGAAAGAAATGTATCTAAACCTGTATTCTGTGGAAGAGTCACTTTTGAACATGACACCCTTTCACTCGCTTTGTGTCTAGGTTTGAAAATCTACTTGTCTCTTGATCATACTCCTATAAGATTACAAATTGGTCTGTGATCCTTGTTGTTGAGTCAGTATTTCCAAGACAGTTGTTTTGTCGTCAATATGTTCAAAAAGATGTTCAACCCGAAAAGCCTTCTATTGCGTCGGCCATTTCTGCAGTCTTAAAGCCTTCTATTGCATCGGCCATCCCTGAGTCAGTCTTGAATCACTTGTTACTATGATCTACATCAAATATTGTTACTTGTTTCATGTCATTGATGTGGGATACATTAAGGCCCTCCTGTGATGAGTCTTTTTCTATCGACTTCAACTCATTATCCAGGAATTAGACTTAGAAACTAATTGGTACCTTGGAACTTCCATGCCTTAATGGCAGGTTTCCTCTCTTTTGACAGTGGGTTTTCATTATCGACCCCTGATCGAGAGATTCCATCGAGTGTTCGACCTCAGCTCATTGATTCACATTCGTTGGATTTTACTAGAGTACCTTGGGAGTCATTGACATTAATGGTGATTTCCCTCGGACTTGTTAACGGTTCTCATCATTGACCAGTAATCAAGTGGTTTCTACCATGTTCGACTTCAACACATGTATTCACATGGTTAGATTCGTACTATAGAGTGGTGGAGATGAAGACCCTGGATCTTTTCTGATAGATTCAAGTTGCGTTGGAGTATATTCAGTTTGTACTGTTGCATAGATCCACATTGTATGTCTGGTGGCTATGTTCAAATTTGAATCTTTAACACATAGATCCACAGTGTATTTTGGGTGGCTATGTTCAGATTTGAGTCGTATTGACATGGATCCACAGTGTATGTTTGGTGGCCATGACTTGTCTTACTTGACATGGATCTTCGCATGTCAACATTTATGCTTTGATTCATTTGTATTCTAAGTATGGGAATGCCTACCTCAGTGATGATATATTATGGTACTGTATTTCCTTGTTTGTTGGCAGGTTTTCGACCGACTGTTCCTTGTTCCCTACACACACTCGACAAAGTATTTCAGCTATCACTCTGTTCCAATACTTTGGGGGGCTCTCTGTTACACATTATTTTCATCATCCCTATGACCGTTAATGATGTAAACCTATCTGTTGCCTTCAGAGGGGTCAGTGGCCTGAATTCCTGAAGAAAGAAGGGAGAAGAACTTTTCCTGAGAAAAGACAATGTTGGATTCTCCTTTGTAAAAACTCTATAAAAAGGGAAGTTCGCAGGCTGCCTATATATTAGGGTGCGAGAATGACTGATTCTCATAGGTTTCACCATAGCTAGGGTGCGAACAGTGCACAGGCTTCTCTATAGGCAAGGTGCGAGAATGCTTTCACGTGGGAAAAAAGAGCGTTTTCTCAAATCTTCTAGAAGGAGAAACTTCCATGGTGAGATGGCATCCGAATGGTTTGGATCTTACTCGCTTTCATGATTTAGTGGGATCATCCTAACCTTCTCACCTTATCCTCTTCAACTTATAAAAGGAGAGGAGGTCTCATGGAGAAAGTTAGCTTGGGTTAGCTTTTGTTGGTTCTTGAGCTTGTTAGCTTTGGCTTGGTTAGAGTGGCTTTGAGATTTGCTTTGTCAAGCTAGATTGTGAGTAGCTATCAGATCTATGGTCTCAGAATCCTTGGAGAAAGAAGTGTGTGGGGAACGAAGGATAGTTGGAAGGGACCTTACGACATCAAGGCAATGGTTGTAATCTCTCTTTCACATTTAATATGATACAGTAATATGATTATTTCCTATAAAGCTTGTTGTGTTTTATTGTATGATTCCTTGATCACATACATAGGTTTTTATTGATTTTATGTTATTTCTATCACTTTGGTTGGTTTGTGTTGTCTTGGTCTTGAACTCACGAGAGCACCAGAGCGAAGCAGGAGCAACAAAGACCCTAGGAAGCGATACTAAGGTATGTTACTTGTTCCTTCCTACTAGTAAATTCAATATCTAAAACTTAAGGAAAGCGTCATGTTCTGTCCTGTTTTGTTCTAGATCCAGGTGGATCTAGGGATATCGGTTAGTTTCTGCACCTACAGATTTATCCAATAACAGAAGTATTTTTGCAATTTTCTCTCGGGCATAGATTGACACTTGTTTCCTTTATTAAATACAATTATAGTGTTATTAAACCTGAGTGCATTTTTTTGTTGACATGTTTAATTGTACTACAACTTTAATCATCACCTAAATGTATGAATTATTTCTAATTTAGAAGATATCATTCTTGACTATGTTTAATCCATGTTAGTTGGCTCCTGATCAAGATAGGTTTAATTTATTGTAGGACTACATATTAATTCAATTTTAGTTAGCATCATATTAGTTTAATTTTAGATTTTAATTCATCTGAGAACCTTTGGTTATCAAATTCATATTTAGATAGTTAATTTAGATTGGAAACTAGGCCAATATTCTGGTCGAAAATGATATCCCAAATGAGAGTGTTTCTAATTAGGACTTTCCATCGGGAATTCTCCCTTACTTGCTTGAACAGGTAATTTGGGCCCGTCAAAACATCGACCACTTCATTTCATGCCACATCACAAATTCTAGAGTGCTCTCCTCATTCATCACTTTTTGAGCTACTTATTACTTGATTTGAGGGTTGATCTCACACTAATTGTTGGAGGTTTTATGACCTCTTTTTGAATTGGAGGGTCACTTTCCATGCTTTGTGGAGGTATATTTTTTTGAGATATGGAGATGCGCATACCTTGGAGACATCTTTTGAGGATTTGTGAGCATGATTAGAGGTGTTTTCCACTTTTGGGGGGTCGTTTCACTTCATTCATGAGGTCGTTCCACATTTGGAGGCTAGACTTTGACACTTTTCTTTCTTGAAAGGATCCTACACCGTGATTTGAGATTTGTACCATGAATTTTCAAGGGAACATTGATATTACTCACCAAGACACTCTTTCTTTCCTGGGATGCCCTCCTTCTCTTGAATATTTTATGTACATGTGACATGTTTTACTTGTATATTGACTTAGTCTCCTTCATTATGTGGATGACAAGTCACTTTTGTAGATATCCTAGGAAACATTTATGGATATTAGACAATCATAAGTAATGAGAAGGATGTAGAGACATCCTCTATAAATAAAGGCTCTTCTATCATTCCAATTTTTGTTTGTTGTTGTATATCATTTGAGAATACAATTTGTTGAAGATCTACCTATTGAAGGTTTTGGTGTCAATTATTGGAGATTTCTCTTTGTTGGTTTATTATTGGTGCATGAAAGATTTGTTATGATAGTTCAATATTTCTACAAGCTTCCAAGATCAATCCATTGAAGTGTTACTATACCACTTGGAGAGAAGACATTTTAGGGTTTGTTCCTTCCTTCTTCTCTTGTAAGCTTGGGTAAGTATGCAATCCTTTACTTTTTTTCCTCTTGGTTCCTTAGCAATAGTTTTAATTATTTTCTTTAAGTTATAGTTGATCTTGTCGGTGAAGGTATTTTCCCTCGTGGAATCCCTTCTTATAGGGCATTGATCTTCAAACCTTATATTGATTAGATAAGATATTATTCTACCCTAGGTGTTCTAATATTTCAACCCTAATCCTTTAGATAAAAATGACCAATTATTAGAGGGGAATACTTCTTGACCCCATAATACCTAGTGGGAATAAGAGACTTTTCTTCTCCCATTAACCAACCAAAAAACTTTTAAAATCCAAAATATTTTAGTTTTTGTTTGTTTAAAAAGAAATCTAATGGTAAAAAATCAAAGAAAAATGTTATTTTATATTTCTTTATAAGTGTAGTAAAAATTTGTCCCCGAGGTGTAGGACAGTCAGTGACAGAGTGTTTGTTAAGGCACTCTGTGATGTTAAAGTCATCGGTTCGAAACCTATGGGGAAAAAAAATCAAGCCATGTTAAGGGTTGGTGTGGCTCAGGCCGGGTGTGATCCCCGGGTGATTTTGACGGCTTAGATGCCCCTGAGTCTTGGTTCCTTAGCCACAGGTTAGTCCCACATGTCACAGACAAACTAACAAACAAAAAAATAAGTGTAGAAAAAATTTAATGGTTTATTTAATTTCATAGACTTGTTTTATCAAGGGTTTGTGCTTAATTTTTTTATCTCTAACCCAAAAAGGAAAAATGACCCTATAGAATTGTGCTTCAATATATCAACAATCTAGAAATGAAATATAAGCTATGTACAAATAAAAATGAACCTTTAAGCACCAAACCCTAATTGTGCTTCAATGTTTTATCTAACATTTTATGGGATGATTTAAGGATTTCTCAAATCTAGAAAATACATAATATAAATAAATACATCAAATTTGAAGAAACCCTAAGGCTAGGGTTTGATGCTTAAAGGTTCATTTTTACTCATAGCTAACTTATATTCATTTATATATTGTTAATAGAATTTTATATTATGTATATAATTGTGAAATTGATCTCTAAAGTGATTTCAATTGCTCATATTTTACTTAGAGATCTTATTGGTGAATTCTAGTGCTAAACTTGAAAACCCTAAGGGGGATTCGCCACATATTTTTCATGTTCTTTCTTACTTAATTGTTATATACATTTTTAGATCTTGATTCTAACATTTGTTGGGATGTTATTTCATAGCATATATCTTGCCCTGGATAAATCATCTGAGAAATCTTTGTTTCGAGTGGATTTTATCTCTCTTGGATGGTCTTCTCTTCGCTCTAAATCTGAAAGTTTTGCGTATATTTATCTTAAAATAAATTTCGAAATTATGGACTGCCATAATCTTCTCCTTGTTCTAGCATGTAATCTGTTGGTAATCCAAGCACACATTGCAACATTGATTCATGCTAGTTGATTACACTCTTTGAGCCCAAAAGTAGCTTAAAAGTGGTTCTTTCCTCTTTAAAGTTTCATTTGTTGAGTGATAATCATTTAATTTAAAATGAAGTGTTTATGTTGTTATATTCCATATTAGAATTGGAACACTCATCCACTATCTCTTAACCTTATATTCAAGTGGATATATTGGTGGGTTATGATATTGTTTCTAATTGGTTATCTTTGAAGCAGTTAATCACTTATTGGATCCTTGGACATCTAACTGTTATAGTGTCAATTTCTACCTTTGAAGCATTGAAAAGCTTGTTGGCCTAACACCTATTCTATTTATAGACCACTATTCCTTATACCTCCTTGAGACCTTTCAAAAAACCCCTTTTTGGAAGATGTACACGCCCCCAATTTTATGAAGCGTGCATATATGGAGGACACTAAAGGGATAGTCACGTACATGTCAAAAATGATAGAAAAATATATTTATGATTTATTAAATGTTGATTTACATGTTTGGTTAGTTTCCTAACTCCCTTTACCCATACTGAACCATCTCTAACCAACTAGATACCGCATAATAGGAGCATTTTTTCCAAGGAGAAAGGTAGCGACAAGTAATGATTCTTTGCACACCTTAAGAAAACCCCTATTTGGATATCCTTGCCAAGTTTGTAAAACCTTTTTACATCCTTATTGTTGTTGGATTTTCACAGAATACGTAGTGAATGTTTTGGGATTCTTCCTCAGTTTCCTATCACTTTAGGTGGGAGGATTGTTCTATTCGATATATTAGTGGTGTCGGGCCCTTTAGACCTCAGTATGATTCTTGGGCGTAATTATGCATATGTGATGAATGCTATGGTGTCTATTCTCTTTCATGTGATGCATTTCCATCAGAATGGAAGCATTGTCACTATTGATCAACTTTAATACGATAATAACCATCCTAGTTCAACTTTAGCTCAAGTTTCCCCTTTGTATGTTCCTAGTGTTCGAGTAGACTCTTCCTCACCATGGGTGAATTATGTGGCATCTTATCCTCCATGTTCAATTTCTTTTGAAAAGTATCCTCTATAGTTATGTTCACCTTGTAGAGACAAGGTCTCGATAATTGATCAAGTTTTCCATCTAATGGGGGCACATGAGCCCTTGCTTTCCCCTTTTTTCTTGAGTAATTTGGTGTTTCCTATTGAGTCTGATCTTATTGTTTATGAGACCTCGAGGCCTGGTATTTGTGAGTCTTCTAGTCCTAGTTTCATTTATGTTGAATTTCCTTTGGATGAGGTTACCCTTGAAGCTATGATTTTGGATTTTTGACCTCCTCTTGAACTGGAATATTTATTGGTTGTTTACCAAATAATCCCTTGGCTTGAGCCTAGCAGTGGGATCTACCTAAAGAAGTGTTATGCATAAGGAACAATGTTGTTTGATTCTTTTTACATTTTGTATTTTTAGATTTTCTCATTTTGAAGTTTTGTATTCCATAGCACGTGTTATTATCATAGGTTTCTATGTTGGACTTATTAAATTTTGGGTGAGTGTTGTTGGTATTATAGATAGAACTTTGGAGATTTTTTTATTTGGTACATGTTTTTCATGTCGATCCATTCTGATAAGTAACAATATCGAAAATGGCATATAGGTTATATTTTCCCCTCGCACTTTTTCATATTTATTCATTTCTTGGTTCATTTTTCCTTAGGATCGACCCCAATGAGTTGGGATACGGAAAATTCTTTTCTTTTTAGAAGTGGTGTAATTCATGTGGTAGATCCTATCATTCATGTGTTCTGTAGTTAGAACCATGTTCGCAGTTTGGTTCCCATATCGTAGTAATTTCATAGGCTCGAGAGCCTTATTTAGTCTCGCCATGACTTTTCATTGAAGATTCATATCTCCTTCTAAAATGTTTTCTGGATAATACCTCATGGGGATCCCTCATTTATGTGTTGAGATGTAATTTTGCATTGCATTTTGTTGCTTGTGATTTTTTAGCCTAATGTCGACTTCAACTTGTTATTATTTAGCCACTTATGCATTCTCATCAGTTGCTAGCCTTGAAATATTTTCTTTTGCGAATTGACACATGTATCCCTAGAGGAAACATTATCCTGAGTGTCCATATCCTGCACATGTTTCCTTTCACTTGGAACTAGTTTTCTTTCTCGCGACACTCATTTCATCCACTATATTCTAGCATTATTTTCTTCTTTTTTCAAGATTTCCAATATGGAAAAGAAAAAAAATTCAAATAATAAAAAAAGACCATGGGAATTATTTTTCTTTATCCTTATTGGAAACATTCGAGTTGCCTCCAAACAAAGCACAATGTTTTGAGTCAAGTCTCAACAATTTGGGTTAGTATGACTTTAGGAAAATAAATTAGTTCCACAGAGTTATTACTCCTCCGAATGATTATTCTTCCAGTCACTATGGAGAGTATATTATTTCCTCTTGCATTGTATAATTATGTTAATGATAATTTTCAGTTCATGTTTCCTAAGTCACATATTGTGTTGTGTTCTTGTTCAAAGGAAGTTTTATCTTGTGTCATCCATTCTGTAGAATTATTGTCTTTGCTAGTCGAGCTTCCCATGTATCAAGTACATCTAAAAATAAATATTATTTTTGTCATATACTTTTGTTGGTATGGAGGGTATGTGTTAGGACCACATAATGTACCTTTTTGCCTATACTTTTTGCCATCATTATACTCTTGATCACCTACATTTAGACTCATACTATCACTTTATCTGATCATCTCAAAGGTATACAACGTCCCTTCTCATTACTATACGTTTAATCTGTTTTGCATGATATTTTACAGCACTCTCGTACTTAACTATTGATTAAGAAATGCATAAGTGTCCAAAACTGCAGATTAGCATTTGAGGCCTATTGCTGAAACACGGAACTGTCCAAGGTCGTTGTTGCTGAAACACAGAACTGATGCTGAAACACGGAGCTGTTATACAGTCCAAGGTCACAGATGTTGAAACACGAAGCTGCCTTATAGTTTGAAGACGCAGATGCCAAAACACAGAGCCACTACCAGTCCAGAGTCGCAGATGCCGAAACATGAAGCTGTTACACAGTCCAGAGCTGCAGGTGCTGAAACACAGAGGAAACCGCTAGAACCAATGATGCTGAAACACAAGGAAGCCGTCACAGTCAGCGGTCAACATAGTTAGAGCGCAATTCACGTGGCTGAAACAGCCCGTGAATTTCGATACTGAAACATCATCCACAACAACGAAGAAGAAGCTGTTACACCATCCGTAACAACAATATCTTATTCAGCTCCTGTAATAGCATTCGGTTGCGTAAGAATAGGACATCCTATGGTGATTTAGAAAGAAGATCCGATTTAGGATAAGGCTCAGATATGCATTGTAATTATTATCGAAGGGATTTCCTCTTTAAATCAGAGGAAATCACCATTCGGGATATCAAAGTTTTGATGTATTGAAGCAACTCCAGAGAAGCGG
>ML796992.1:242634-281225 GCA_009831015.1 Picea engelmannii
CAGACAGGAAGGAATCCAATTACCTCGACTTCTGTAGATTTCATTTACCTCTGCCAGTGTGCTAGCCAGAGATTTGGTTAAAGGGTTCTTGCTCAGACAGGAAGGAATCACAACACCTTGTCTTCTGTAGATTTCATTTACCTATGCAAGTGTGCTAGCCAGAGATTTGGTTAAAGGGTTCCTGCTCAGACAGGAAGGAATCACAACACCTTGTCTTCTGTAGATTTCCTTTACAAATGTGTTAGTCAGTGATTGGGTTAAGGGTTTCTGCTCAGAAAGGAAAGAACCAGACATCCTGCTCTCTGTAAATTTTCATTAGTGCTAGCCAGAAACTAGGTTAGGGATCCCTGCTCAGAAATGAAGGGATCAGACTACCCTGTTCTCTGTAAACCTCAACCTCACAAGTGTGCTAAAACAAAAGTAAGGCTCAAGGCTCCTGCTTAGAAAGAAAGGAACTAGGTGGCTTTGTTTTTTGTTAGATAGAGTTAATTTTTTTCTGCATTACTGTTTTCATGAAAGAGTGTTAATGTTGAAGTCTCTGTTGAGAGTAAGGGTCCTATTCTCTGATTGCAGAATAGTTGTTCTTTCCCATTGCAAATGTTATTTTAATGTAATCCAGGATTCTTAGATTGATCTTTAAGGAATTGCAATAGGGAGGTTACTTTCCTGTGGTTTAATTCAGAGCTTCAATTCATTCAAGCAAGTATAATTAGTATAATTTTCCTTACTACAACACTAAGTTGCTTTTGGAATTGAGCATATATAGTGCGTGGTTATCTTTGAAATAAAATACTTCCCTGGGTTGATAATTTATGTATCACTTGATTGTTTAATTTCAATTAAGCAATTATAGTGACCAACAGTATGTTATCCATCGAGGTCTTCCAGGTTGTTATTGGAATGATGTTGAGGCACCCCAGGGGCTAAGACTCAAAATGAATCTTAAATCCATATTTACAATAAGGTAATTATGCAATATTTGGGAAGTTTTTCCCTCTCTCTCTCTTTGTCTTATGAAATTGTAGGACCTTAAAAAGTCTTATCTTAGATGAAAAATTCTCTCAACCATCATAGGAATTTTTCCACGAGTTTTTCAGACAATCAAGCTTGAAAGGAGCATGAAATGGTGGATCAGAGGAAAAAAAAACCATACAAAACATTATTAAGAATGAATCGTGTTGCCTATGGAAAAGAACAGTGTGATGAGAAATTAAGGATTCAACATCTCTAACATATGCATTCAGATCAATAAAAAATTTCTTCAAATAGTTAACATCTTCACACATTCAAACACGTGGAGGTATCCTCTGTATATCATTTAAATGCACAAAGAAAATGACAAGAATTGATCATACATTCAGAGGAAATTAGTTATGTGTCATTACCAAACATCATACAATAAAACTGAACATGATGAATGCATTGTTGCTTGAGATTTTATATATTATATATGATACATGAAAAGAAAGAGCGAAAGGAGATGCTTTATAAGAACAAAAATATTGTAAGGAAGGAATTATAGACTCAAACCTAAACACAGGGGATGAATCTCTAGTTCCTACTACATTTATCAACTGATTGTGCTCAAGGTATTTGGTCAAATAAATCTAGTTGTAATAAAATATTCAATTCCCCAAAGTGTCGACCTTGATAATGTGGGTCTGTTTTGATTTTATCCTTCTCTCTCATGCCCTAAAACCATTTCTTGAAATCACTTCCAACTTCCTGAAACCGTTTCCAGCTTCTTGATTTGGGAATGGTTTTTCTCTGGTAAAAATTGTACCAATTACTTTTACCTGGATGAATTTATATTATAGAAAAAGATCACGGGGCAACTGGATATTTACCAACAAAAATATGCATCAGGCTCTACCTCTTAAAAATCCCTACAATTATTTATTCTTTGGCTAGAATCTCGAATTCCTAACTACGCAGGTGTGAGAATCACTAGTTGTCAGATCAAAATCAGTGAGCAATATCGATCATCGATATTTGAACACATGAATTCATGTCAATGGAAAACAACCCCAATGCTTAGTGTATCAGCAATTGAGGCATCGACGATCATGGAAAATATGTGATTAGATATGGGCCATCTATCTTGGGCTGATTATGATCCCTCCATCATGGACCTAATTAAATATGGCTTGTTGATATGCAGAGTGATGAGCCCGATATGCTTGGAAATAAGAAATTAAACCTAAATTGTTGATTTGGAACACGATAAGATATGGGTCACTAATTGGTTGAACCTGCCCTTTCTTTAATGAAATTGTTTCCAGGATGATTAGAGATAAATTGCATCGGGGAAATATCATCACGGTTCACTGACGACGACGTCCACAATGATCTCCATGATTATCTCCACCATTAATGTTTCACCGAAACCATGAGAGCCATTGATATGGCTAGATCATAAATCTAAATTGGAGAAGGCATTTGATGGTTATGTTGAGGTCACCCTCGATACATGGTGACCTTATACTAGTCTACATTGATAGTGATGTTACACAGAGGACAGGACATGTGTCATCCTTTTTCGGGATGTTGAATTGTATCTATGGTGGGTTCCCCATGGCCATGTGGCAACTGATGGTTCTCCCTAATAATGTTTTGATGGCATGTCAAGGTGAAATGTCTTTGAATTTATCCAATGACAATCTCCCCCTAATATATTCCATTTATATTTCACAAACGCAAGGATATTCGTTGATCAAGGACCGACCAAAAACCCAAAATGGCTAAGGAAAACAACATTATGCTAATGTCACTCTAGACGCATGGCTCCTTCTCACTCATCCACATTGGAATTGAGGTGGTAGGTGGGCATGAAACATGTCACCCATATTCAATACATTTACCTATGTATGTGTCAAGCTTCCTTCATCCACATGACAACTTCTTATTGGTTTGACAGGTGCCCTACTGGCAATGACATCATGCATATGTCATCGGGGACATGCGTCCATTCATCACTACTTTACGTAGGAAATAAAATGTGATGGATCATTAGGTCATTTATCTAACTTTAATTTACCAAATATGGATTGTCCTTCAGAGGTGTTCCCATCAGGGCTCTCCAGATCCAGGACTTGTGTGGGACTCCAACAAAGGAATTTCGATGATCGTCGATATTGCACCATAGATAGGATCAGATCTAGAGCGTTAATCGTAGCTTCCCCATTCATAGTGATTAAGAGTGAGTTTCAAACAAGACTTCGAAGAGGGGACTATGAAGGGACTTGGCAAGAAAAATATGGACCGCCCATTGAAAGTTCGAGAATCACTAAGGGCCATTGATCTAACCATGGTCAAAACAAATATTAGACTAAGGAAAAAATATGATCATGTTGACATCTTCCTATATGTGTGGCACCATCTCACTGGTACAAATTGTTGTTGATGTGGTGGATAGGAAGGACACATTTCAACCAGGTTCAAGACATTGTTTTGTGCATCCGTTGGGTTCCACTTGTCCACATGGTAGTCGTTGATTGAATTTGAAAGTGTTATGCTGGCGAGCTAACACAACACCTAGCCGGGAGGATTTGATACCTGGGGAAATATCTGGATCATTGATCAGTCTTACTTGAAAAAGGTTCGAGAGAATATTTGGACCGTTCTAGTTTTAAACCCTACGGTGTTCTTTCCTTGTTGTCTATTACATTGGAAGGCAAATCGGTCAATGTCAAGCTCGAGGTCTTTGATGCGCCTCTTGACTATAACCTCTTACTTGGTCGTAGTTATATTGATTCCATACATGTCGTCGTGTCTACCCTTTTTCATGTGTTACATTTCCCACATCAAGGAAAATTCGTTACGATGGACCAACTGGCCTTTTTTAATTTCAATTCCCGTACTAGAAACGTACCCTTTATCTCGAAGACACCTCCTGGATATGAGAATGTCGGTGTGGGTCTTCTGAAATATTAAACTTTGATGGGTACCTTCCCAATACCACCACCCGATGTTCCACCTCCTTTTTTCACCTCAATCCACATGATTTCCACCTCTGTCCATGAAACCCCCACATCTCATGACCCATGGATAGTACCCGATCCTGGTGATTATCTTCTCTATGGTGAACAAATTCCTTTAAGTCTAGTTGAATTCGCTTATCAATCCATTCAATCGGCAACCCCTTTTGGCACAGGGGCAGACCCAGGGTTCACTCCAAGAGCACACCAACAAGCCCTAGTTAATGGCCTTTTCGGCAACACCTGCGAAGTAGATGTAGTCTCACCCGAAGTATCTAAGAGGGGGGTTGCAGGATAGATATGTCTACAACTAGTGGAATATCAAGTGGAACTAATACAACAATAATATAGCATTCATATATCTCTTATTAGATAGATCTACTCTGCGCAGCTATACATCTAATCTAATTCAATAATGCAAATAACAGTGTAACAATGACAGAGATCTAGGCATCACTCACACTTACGATGAAAAATATACGTGGTTCACCCTCTCTCTAGGGCTACGTCCATGGAACTATGCTTATGATATATTAAGATAAAGCTTACAATTATGATCTGTGCTCTTAGTTAGTAGATCTTCTCTCTTCTTCTCTATGTCTCCCACCTTCCTGTACACCCAGCTGTAGGACTTGATCTTCACACCCAGCTAAAGATCTTACAATACCAGAAGGCTCTCATGATCAACACTCCTCTCTCTCACAGTACAATAATCTCTCAACCAACAACAATCAATATCAATACCCAATACTAGTACCAACCCAACCTAGCTCCTCTCGACATTTATTTATACATTATAGTCCCTCACTGATATCCTTAGGTCAAAACCTAGGTGTCAAAACCCTAATTACCCAAAACCCTAGGTGTCTAAAACCCTAGGTCAACTTGACCCACCTTTTCAGGGCTTCGCCAGCCTGTCTTTCCTCCCTTCTCGCGTGGTGCTCCACATCATCCAATGGTGGATTTCTCTGCTTGCTGAGTTGTCTATTATTGTTTTCTCTTGTTGATCTGTCATCCATGGTCTCCTCATTCAACAGCTTTGTTTTCCATAATTCGCTCCATCGTTTCTTCTCTTTTGCTTACTTCGACCTAGTGACAGTCACTATGTCTCCCGTGCAATTCTCATTTTACCTTTACTTTCTTGATCTTCGCTTCCTTCCATAACCAAGGGCCAATAATCTCCCAACACTCACCTATGAATCGTCTCGAGGAACTTCATATATGATCCTTCCATTTCACTTCGACTTTGGACTGCGTAGTGCAGCCTTTTCTTTTTTCTTTATGTCTCCTTCCCATCCTCGTGCAGACTGTCTTTTCTATGTCTAGTACCCAGTTTCAACTGCACCTGGTACCTAGTCACTTTTATTCCTTGCTTTTACTGAGATCTGTGAGGCAGCTAGTTGTCATGGTATAACTTCAGCCGATTCCCATTTACTAATCCCTCTTTCCATTCTCCCTTCAATGTATTCAATTGAGCAACTCCTCCTTCTGTAACATAGGTGATCTCATATGGTCCAAGCCAATGCGTTCTGAACTTCCCTGGATGACTTATAAATTTACTATTATACACCAGTAGTAAATCACCTTGCTTAAATGCCTTCTTCTTGATGAGTCTGTCAGGATAGGCCTTCTCTCTTTCCTTCTGTACCTGCTGATGGAATCCTGCCATAAATTTGTCTTCTTCTAGTTCAACCAGCTAGGAAAGCCTCTCACGAATAGCGCCAATATCATCCATGTCTGTAAATGAAACAATTCTTAAGCTCGGTACCAAGTACTCCATTGGGACAATATCTTCAAGACCATAAACCAACTTAAAAGGGGTCTGCATTGTTAATTTCTTGCAAGTGGTTCTATAAGCCAAGAGTACTGTTGGTACTCTTAAATCCTAGTCATCTCTGTTCACACTGCAAATATTTGTCAATGATGTCTCCAAGATTTTGTTGAATGCTTCAACCATTCTGTTTGGTTGTGGATGGTAAGGTGTACTCTTCTGATGGTGGACTGCAAATTCTTCAGTCAAAGCTTCAACTATCTTGTTGATAAAATAAGTGCCTTGATCACTCATAAGGGTCTTAGGGCATCCAAACCTGGTTATTATGTCATCAAATATAAAATGCACGGCTATAGTTGCACTACAGTCCTTGACTACTTTTTCTTTATCCCATCTAGTCAGGTATTTTGTCACAGTGATAATATACCTTGCTCTTGTGCACTTCCCTGCTGGGTTTATAGGTCCCACGAAGTTAATGGCCCATTTTTCAAATGCTTGTAGGGTCATTTTCGGTGCTAGTGGAATTTCGTCTCTTCTGGATGGTTTTCCAACTCTCTGGCATACATCATAGGCTCTAGTATACTCTTTAGCATCTTTGTGTAAAGTAGGCCACCAAAGGCCAGCTCGCAGAACTTTTTCCGTAGTTGCTTTGTCTGCGTAATGTCCTCCTACGATGCCTTCATGGGCTTCTGCGAGGATCAATGGGCACTCTGCCTCCATCACACATCTTCTTAGTATCTCATCAGGTCCCATCTTATATAGCTGACCAACTATTAGTGAAAAGTCTACAGCATGCACCACTAGTTGTTTCTTCTGGGAAATTGTATACTCACTTGGAGCCATTCCTGTTGATAGGAATTGGACTATGTCTGTGAATTGGTCATCCATATTCCTAATGGAGATCATTTGTGTATCTAGTAGTGTATCCTCCAGACTGGTGGGTTCTTCGCCATGTTCCAACCTCAAAAGGTGGTCAGGTCCCTTGTTCATTCTTCCTAGCTTAACTATGATCTCAAAATCATATTCTTGAAATAGGAGAAGCCATATGCATATTCGCCCCCCCAACACTGGATTGTTGACCAGGTACTTTAGCGCAGAGTGATCAGTAAACATTATAAAGTGTCCTCCTATTAAGTAATGGCAGAATTTTTGCAGCACGTACACCATGGCTAATCCTTCTCTCTCTGTAGTAGTGTAATTGATTTCAGCTGTGGATAGCTTTCTGTTGGAAAATGCTAATGGATGATCAATTTCCCCTTCTCTAGGTTGTTCTAGTACTTCTCCTAATGCAATGGAAGATGCATCAACATGCACATGAAATTCCTTGCTCCAATCTGGAAAGACCAGAATAGGCGCAATCACCATCTTTTGTTTCAGTGTGTCAAAGCTCTGTTGGCATTCTTCTATCCAACCAAACTGATAGTCATTATTTAATAACGTCTCCATTGGCCCAGTAATCTAAGCATATCCTTTGATAAACTTCCTGTAATAGCCAGTATGTCCTAGCATAGTGCGTAGTTGTTTCACTGAGGTAGGAGGTGGAAAATCAACTATAATTGAAATTTTGGATGGGTCCACCAACAATCCTTGCTTGCATACAATATGACCTAATAATACTCTAAATGGTGAGAATAAGATGCACTTCTTCAGATTCAAAGAAATTTGACATTGCCTGCATTTATCAAACATTAGCCTTAGACATTCAACATGATTTTTCAGCAAACTAAAAACAATCCAGTCATCAAAATAGACTTCTAAAAACTTATGCAAAAATTCTTTGAATGATTCGACCACCACCCTAGAAACGATGGTTGGGGCATTCTTCAGTCCAAATGGCATCACTATGTATTGGTACGATCTCTATTCTGTGGAAAATGTGGTCTTGGGGTGGTCCTCCTTGGAAATCTAGATCTGATGGTATCCTGAAAACCCGTCTGTAAAAGAATATACCTCCTGGCCTCCCACATTGTCTAATACTTCATTTGTGAATGGTGTAGGGAAGGATTCATGCAAATAGGCATTGTTCATCTTTCTGAGGTCCACACATATTCTGATCTCACCTGTCTTCTTGTCTTGTACTACCATAGGGTTGATCCACTCTGACTCTTCGACAGGTTCAATAATCCCTGCTTCCATCATTCTGTCGAGCTCAATCTTCACTTTTTCCTTATATTTTGGGTTCAATATATAGGGTCTTTGCTTGACTGGCTTCGCATCTGGTTTTAAAGGTATTCTGATTTCTCCCATAGGTCCTTTGATACCCTTCATATCAATGAAATTGGTCGAAAACAAGTCTTGATACTTGTGCAATAATTTTGTAATTTTGTCAATGGTAGCATCATCCCAGTAATCTCCGACATTGGCAAGATTCGGTGTCTCCTCTATCCCAATATTAACTTTATTTATCTTGATCGGTTGTCCAATGAATGGAAATTCAACTCCTGGCCCTTCTACATTCCTGTGGTCTTCTGTCTCAGCAATGTTTACCTTCCTCGGGTCATCATCTTCATCGGCATTAATGTTGTAACATCCTTGTAATTTCTAGAATGGCGTAGTCCATTCATCCTCTTCTTGCTCCAACAGGAGGTTGGATGACCCTTTAAATACTTTCTTCCTCACAATATTCAATACTTGATCTACTGAGGGAAACTCACTTTCAAACAAAAAGGTGGTTACAAAATGTTGAAGCATACCTTCCCAATCTGTGGTGATAAGTCACAACTCTACTTGAAGGTACCAATTAATAGGGGTCATGTCTAGCGTGTTAATGAATCTGTGTACCCATTGTTCTAGAGCAATGTCACTCTAGGCCTCTTCACATCTTCGTACATGGTCCTTTGGGTAGCTTCAACCTGTGTACCTTACTTTGCAGCTTCCTACTTGTGCTGAAAAATGCGTTGTCATCAAGGTTGGGCATTGTGTCCAGTCTGTGATATTGCTTTTATGTGTCCCCCACCATCTTGCAGGTGTAGCTTTCAGAGCCTCGTCCATAGCCAATAGCCTCTGTTGTTCTGGTACAATTGTTTCAAATTCCATCAAGAAGGATTCTAAAGGATTCAGACCATCAAAGGTAGGTAAGTTACTTGTTGTTGTACCAATCCAATGAACTTCTCTGGTTAGTCGGGCACATATGCTTGTGGATACTTCATACATCTAGTTCTGCCAGTTATCCATCACTTCTTGTGAATCTGATGAACACGCATTGTCACTTTTCCATATTAGATTCCCATCGACAGTAGGGTTGATATAATCATGTTGTCTGGTTGTTAATTTATAGATGTTTTCCATCTCATATGCGTAGTATTCTTCTCTGATGGGATATGTATACCACAGACCTTCATATAGATCTAAGGGTGCAATGAACCTAAGGACATCTCCTTCAAATGTCATGCATCTTTCCTTTAAATCGACCACACTAGAATTGTTGAAGGCCCAATCAATTCCTAGTAATGCAGGGTAAGGGCAGTTATCATCAACAATTTCAATTACCTCAAAGTCTACAAAGGTTCTAACTTTGTTGATGTCCATGGGGACATGCTCCAATCATCCAAATGGGCTGACAGCTTGTTGATTATCCATGCAAAGCCTGATAGGGGAGTATATCAGCCTGGGTTTTCCCATTAGTGCCCAAGTTTGCTTTGTCGTGACATTGACCTCCGACCCTAAGTCGAGGACCACATAGTCTATATCATACTCTCCTATTTGAGCATTCAAATGTAATTATTTGTTTGTCTTTCTCTTGTTACCAATCTGGTGTACTGCCTTGTTCAGCAAGAGGTCTACCTTTCCTAGCTTATACTACCTGATTAGGTTATGTAACTCTTGTACATCTTTCTCATCCTGAATTAATTTAAGACAAGTGTACAAAAAATAAATGAGTGTACTTTCCTCTTTTCCTTCTTTATGCGCAGTCGATTGATCAAATGCCTGAGGCATTTCATACTCTTTTAATTTTGGTTGTGTTCTAGATGAGGATCCTTGGTTCCTCTTGAATTCATATCTTGCTTCCTCAAAGATTCATCTTTCTTTCTTTTCATCAAAAGCCAAAGTTTTCTCCTTAGCTTTCCTGATACCTAATTCTTCCTCGATCTTTCCTTGGGTTTTTCTATCCTCTCTTGTAGCAGTGCCTCCTCGAGTAATGACAGTGACTCTAGGTTCATTTCCATGAGGTTCAACATATATCAGTTGTACTTGTGGGTTTTGCTGGGGTCCTCGTCTTTCCTGAAGCTTAGCCAATAGCACAGGGCATTATTCTATGACATGCTCAAAAGAGTTACAATAACTACAGGTTGTGCAAGGATTCTGACAATCCCTTGCTAAGTGTCCTGGTTGCATGCAGTTATAACAGATTATTTTTACTCGGCCTCATCCCATACCTCCTCCTCCTCCTCCTCCTCTATATCCACCATGAGGAGTGAATTTTCCTCTCCCTAGAGAGTTGTACTGCGGATTATTTTCTTCTTACTGTACTTTTCCTTGAATATTGTATATGTCTCTCGACCTCTCATGCATGATATCGTAAGCTCTACAATATTGATCATCGTTCCCTATTGATTTATATAATTTATAGTGCAAGTTTGTGGGTGTTTTAACATACTTCTGCATGTAATAGCACTCACCTGGGCAATGCCTATTTCTTCACACATCACACCAGGGCAGGTTAACTTGCTTCAATGGGCTCAATGATCCTGAGGCCAAATACTCATGGAATAAGGGACAGTGTTCCTTATCATGACCTTCTAATCTGCATCTCACACACCAGACATCTTCCCTTTTGTCCTTCCCCTTTTCCTTCTTCATATCATTGACCTGTAGAGAGAAACTAGTCAGCTGGCTCAAGATATGGCTCATGCCTGAGCTAGATTCTCCCATAGGTGTTGATTCAAGCTTCATGGTGATTTCCAAAGCTTTTGCCTGCGATGCAATTTTCTGTTTCATCAGAGGGACTCTTATGTGTTGTAACAACGTAGTGATGAACATTCTTTGTTCTATTCATCGAGGATCTGAAATTTTAATTGGCCTGTTAGGGTCTTGAATCTCTGGTCAAACTCCCAAACAGGTTCTGCGACCTTTTGTTTGATATCATTTATCTCTGTAATACATTGTGACTCCGACCTAGGTTTCTTAAAATATGAAATCAATGCATTATTGATCTTATTCAGTGGCTTAGGCTGCACCAATCCTTAGACAAGTTTCATGTACCATCTCAGTGCGTGGTCGCATAGTGTAGTGTTGAACTGGGTTCTGTTGATGGATTCGTCGGTGATACTTTTAATATTCCATATGGATTCACAAAAAAACCAATACTGATATGGATCTTCAAATCCATATCCTCTAAAGATAGGGAGACTCATTTCATCTACCATAGAGATGACTAGGCTTCTTGTCTGAGTAGATGCTAAGCTACCAGTAACAGTGCTCTGAGGATTCTGGTGGTTCTGACTATTTTGATTGTTAAGTAATGTTGAGACAAAAGGAAGGTTAATGTTACTTACTTCATTAGTCTGCATAGTTCCTGAGGTTTCTGGCTCGCTTTGGAAAAGTTCTTCAGCTTCCCCTTCTTCTGTTCTGGTGGGCTCTGAATGTTCTTCATTAGTTAGATCTACCTCTTCTCCACTATAGAAACTCTCTTCTCCATAATTTTGCTTAAAAAAGTTCTCAGGGTGAACCCCTCAGAATAATTTCCCACTGCGCATATGTCTTGCTTTTGTGTCATTGTCGTTGTCCGAGATCTTGAAAATTATCCTTTTCAAATCCGACCAATCTATTGTATCTTCAAGATGTGGTTTTCATCCAAGAGAATATTGATTCTCAACTTCAGAAAGTGCAAAAAGTTTCCTCTAGGTCCTTTGAAAAAGTATCTCTCATCTTGGATATATTATTATGTTATGTCAGTAGAAAACTCAGTGATATACCCTCCAATGGTATATCAAACCAATGATCTATTACTCTGGATATAGCGTTGTCAACTCTCTTGAAATTTTGGATCAGTGTCAGCATCCAAACCACCGGAGGTCTACCTCTAATCTCAAAATGGGTATCGACTAAACTATCCAACCATTCAAAAAACTCCTGGTGGATTCCCCCAAAGAAGATATCCTAAATGTCGGTGAATATGTATCTTTGTAGCCAATCTTCAGTACTCAGTTTAGGGTTCTTATTCTGGGCTTCAGCGAAGTCCCTCTCTTGATCCTCTATCCACTTTTAAATCTTGGTCTTTGATGGGAACCACCTCGACATTCCCTTAAAAAGATTCATGTCTCGACAATGGAACCATTTGTTGGCACAGGGGCAGACCCAGGGTTCACTCCAAGAGCACACCAACAAGCCCTAGCTACTGGCCCTTTCGGCAACACCTGCGAAGCAGATGTAGTCTCACCCAAAGCAGCTAAGAGGGGGGTTACAGGACAAAGATGAAGAACTATGCTTATGATATATTAAGATAAATATTACAGTTCTGATCTGCGCTCTTAGTTAGCATATCTTCTCTCTTCTTCTCTCTGTCTCCCACCTTCCTGCGCACCCAGCTGCAGGACTTGATCTTTGCACCCAGCTGAATATCTTACAATACCATAAGGCTCTCACACTCAACACTCCTCTCTCTCATAGTACAATAATCTCTCAACCAACAATAATCAATATCAATACCCAATACTAGTACCGACCCGACCTAGGTCCTCTCGACCTCTATTTATACATTATAGTCCCTCACTGACAGCCTTAGGTCAAAACCTAGGTGTCAAAACCCTAATTACCCAAAACCCTAGGTGTCTAAAACCCTAGGTGAACTTGACTTTCCTTTTCAAGTCTTTGCTAGCCTGTCTTTCCTCCCTTCTCGCGCGGTGCTCCATAGCATCCAATGGTGGATTTCTCTATTTGATAAGTTGTCTGGATTCGTTTCTCTTGTTGATCTGTCATCCTTGGTCTCCTCATTCAACGACTTGCTTTTTTGTACTTCGCTCCATCTTTTCTGCTCTTTTTCTTACTTTGACCGAGTGACAATCACTATGTCCCCCACGTAGTTCTCATTTTACCTTTCCTTTATTGATCTTTGCTTCCTTCCATAACCAAGGGCCAACACCCCTTCTATGCCCTCTCTCTGTGATTCATATCCCGATATGTTTCATGTGATATTTCCTACCGACAAGATGATCATTTTAGTCATGTCCATGGAAGACACCCCATGGGATGATGGACATCATCATTCCATTCTCTTCCTAGAACAACACACCATAGAGAGTTACTAATGGACTTCGACTCCATCGACCGTTGTTGTCATTTCCTCTATTCCTGAGTCATCCCGTGACGTATTATATGAAGGGAACCTGAGTAATATCTCACCCATCGTTCCTCTCAACATATCCATTAAACTTGGATTCGTAAAAAATGTTCACATCGGAGCCTCATGTTCCGTTGATGAGGTCGTCACCTATAAAGCATTTTTCAAGAATTCTGTGACATTTTCGCTTGGAGCTACGAAGAGATGTCGAGTATTGACCCCGATATCGTTGTGCGTGAAATTAAGACCTACCCGAACACTAAACTTGTCCGGTAGAGACTTCACCCAGTTCACCCTCGTAAATTCATTGATATCAAGCTCGAAGTTGAAAAACTTCTTAAGGACAACTTTATTTACCCTGTGGCTTTAACTGATAGGGTCTCCAATCTAGTTCCGGTCAATAAGAAACAAGGCATGATCCGTGTATGTTTAGATTATAGGGATATCAATAAATCTTGTCCTAAGGACAATTATCCAACCCCCTTCATTTACTAGATCGTCGACGATTGCGTTGGGAGAAAAATATTCTCCTTAATGGACGGTTTCTCTGGCTATAATCAGATTAACATTTTTCTTGCGGATCAACACAAGACTGCTTTCATTTGTCCTTGGGGTACTTTTGCCTATCGAAAATTTCCTTTCGGTTTGAAGAACGCTGGTGTGAATTTCAACGCGCCATGTCTTATGCTTTTCATGATATCAAGCACATCGTACAGTCGTATATTGATGATCTACCGATGCATTCCATGCATCGCCAAGATCACCCAACCCATCTCTGAGCCATTTTACTTCATTTTCGTTATTATCGTATCCGTTTGAACCCACACAAATGTGTTTTTTGTATGAAGTCTAGTCGACTTCTAGGTTTTATTGTGTCACTTCATAGAATTCGGGTAGACCCTTTGAAGGTTGAGGCTATCCTTAATCTACCTCCTCCTTCCACACTATGCCAGCTTCAAAGTTTGAAAGGGAAGGAAAACCTTTTGTGTCGACTCATTCCTAATTATGCCGAGTTAACATAGGGTTTTACTCGACTATTGAAGAAAGGTTACAATTTTTTATGGGACTATACCGCCAATAAAGCCTTTGAAGCTTTAAAACTTTCCTTAACCCGTACACCACTTCTTTTCCCACCCGATTATAGTCGAGACTATTTCCTTTATTTCGCAGCTTCAGACTCTACCATTGCAATGGTTTTAGACCAAGAAGACGATTTGCACGATGAACATGTAACTTACTATTTGAGTCAGAGTCTCACGACCACCAAATCCAAATACCTACATGTGGAGAAACTGGCCTTGGCAGTTGTCCAAGTTGTCCAACGTTTTCGTCATTATATCTTATTATGTAAGACCATTGTTATTTCTGATTGCAGCCCTATGCAGCATATTCTTACGCGTCAATTGATAGGGGTCAAGTACTCCAAACGGATAGTGATTCTCCAGGAGTTCAACTTAGAGTTTGAATGCGCTAATTCTAAGAAATCTTTGGTATTTTCCAAATTGATAATGACCTTCCCTCGACTGATACAAAAAATGTGGCAGAGGATTCCTTACCTAATGAATCCCTTTTTCTGATCAGTTCTGATGACGTTTGGTATGGATATATTATCATTTATCTCCAGACTCAAACTTTTTGACCCAACCTTTCTAGTACACACCATCGTCGTATATGGTATCAAGCCCGTCAGTACATAATTCTCGGTGACACTCTTTATCGCTGTGGTGTTGACTTTATTTTTTGATGATGTCTCACCTACAATGAGGATGAGAAAGATTTGAATGACTGCCACTCTGGAGCATGTGGTGGTCATATGTTTGGGTATTCCACTGCCCAAAATATCTTATGAGTAGGGTACTTCTGGCCTGATTTGTTTAAACACTGTATTATTGCCATCCAGAAATTACATGCTTGTCAAACATATAATAACAAGATAAGATCTCATCCTGCTACTTTACACCCTGTAGTTTTCGTTGGTCCCTTCGTAAAATGGGGCATTGACTTCATGACATGTAACCCTCACTCGATCGGGGGGCATATATATTTCATCGTAGTTGTGGATTACTTCACTAAATGGGTCGAGCCGATACCTACATTCAATAACACTGGGAAAATTGTAGCACTGTTCATATTCAATCATATCATCACTCAATTTGGAATCCTGCAAGCTATCATTACTGATCACAGTAGCCATTTTCAAAATTTCATGATGTCTGATCTTACTGAAAAGTTGAGTCTTCGGCATGAAAACTCAACCCCCTATTATCCACGGGCCAATGGCCAGGTTGAATCGATAAACAAATTTAATATTACTATGCTTCAACAGATAATAGGAATTTACAAGACAAGTTGGCACAAGATGTTGTTTTCAGAATTATGGGCCTATCAAACATCCGTGAAGTCTGCCATAGGATTTACGCCTTTCCAATTAGTGTATGGTATCGAATTTGTCCTGTTAATTGAATGTGAGATACCATCTTTGAAGCTAGCCATTGAACTTATCCCCAACACCTCTGCTAAAGAGGAACGTCTATTGTACTTGATGCAATTAGATGAAACCCGTTGTGATGCCACCTTGGTTATTAAAGCTTAGAAAAATCGTGTCAAAGCCCAATATGACAAGCATGTCAAGCCACATGTTTTCTTTGAAGGTGAACTAGTTCTCATCTACGAACAAGATAGCAATTTACTAGGGGCCGAAAAATTCGAAGCTATGTGGAGAGGCCCTTATATTGTCAAACGAGTGTTGGAGAAGGGAGCTTATGATTTAGTGGATTATGATGGAATTCCTTTGAGTGAACCCAAAAATGGGATTTACTTGAAGAAGTACTATGCTTAGATTGTCTTTGCATGAGTGCTTGTATTTTTATTGTATCATACTCTTGTGTGCTGCTTTTTGTGTCTTTTTTCGTTATTTGGTTTTGACCCCCAACTGCCTACCTTACATTGTTCTTGGTTTCCAGATGTCGATGTCTTCGCTACCCCACATTGGCTTCTATGATGGTGCTAGTCGTAGTACTCAGAACCTAGAATCTATTGCTTGGGAAATCTACGCACCCATGAATGAATTAATTAGTCTACATGGTCTTTTCCTCGGTCGTGCAACTAAAAATATCATGGAGTACAGTGAATTCATCGAATTGTTGATCGAAACTATCTCACTTGGAATCCATCATCTTATTGTACAAATTGATTCGCAATTAGTAGTACTACAATTGAGTAATGTCTATGCTATCCGAAGTTCTACTTTATTAAGGGTATATTTACGAATTTGCCTCTTGGAACGTCGTTTTGATTACATTGAATATCAACACATTCCTAGATGTCTAAATACATTAACATATGAATTAGCTAATTATGTGTTAGACAGACATTTGAGACACTTATAAATCCAATCACATTTTGTATATAAAGCAAGTAAGTTGGTAGAAGCCTCATGTATATATAACGATAAAAGTTTTTACAAAAAGTGTTTTTGTCAAAAGACCAAAATGTCCGAAATGTGAAGCACATGGCTTCATATACAAAATAGCATCAAGTATGTTGCTCATGATAACACACGACTTCTTGTTCTAACCTTCGGAGCAATCGAATAAGAGAACTAGATACACCCATCGTATGCCACTGATAACGTCTCGGGATCTCATCGATAGAGATATTTGGGACATATGTTGTCAACCCCTCCAGGTTCTGCTCGATCGCCTCATAATCAGCAGTATCCAACCCTACTACATCGACTGTCTTCCCTTGTCTATGGATGGGATATGTACCTAGAGGCCGATGCAATCCTACATCTACGTTGTCAAAGAGTTCTTGATTATCGTTGGATTAAAAAACATAAAAAAAACATTTCATATTTCAAAATTTACAAAAACAGTATAAAAACAAAATGTACTTCTTACCAAAGTTCCCCCATTGAGAACCTTCAGGCAGAACCAAGTCTGGGTCACCTATAAATTCCAAACCGGCATACACATAATCATCTACCATCAGTAGTTGAGGCCTCATCCAATCAAAGAACACGTCGTTATATTTAACGATGGGGCCGATCACATGCAGATCCATGAGGTCACACCACCTCTTCATTCTTGGATCTTGTGGGGTTGGTATGCCCCACTCTACCTATAAGCGCAAGTGTGGAACCCTCTCAAGGAAGAAGGACACTAAAATGGATATGTACCCAAACTATTTCAGGCCACCTTTCTTGCACTTTTTCAATTGTTTCTTCATACTCTGAAGAACCCCGTCACACCAGTTAAATACCTGGGGCTCCATACACTCCACTACATACTGGAAGTAACTCTGGAGATCCATATGAGGAGATGCACTCCCCGCCATCTCTGAGATAGTGAAAAGGATAGTCCAAAGGGGTAGATCCCGAACATCCCTAATGGTAACCTTCCCTTTACGTCTCTCGGCTCTTGGTTCACAATACCGGAGAACATACTCACTCATCGGTAAACCTCCACCTCTATTACCTGTCAAGGTCACATGAGATCCACAACAAGATAATCTTGTCAAAAAATAGATATCCTCGATATCTAAAGAGAGTATGTGGGCTCCTACATGGAATACATGATAATCCATGTCCCACATGTGGACTAAATACTCAAGTAATCTCAATTGGGCCTTCATGCCCTAGATCTTAAAGAATGTCAACAACCCACATTGTCGGAGAGCATTAACTGTGCCCAGGTCATTCCCGACGAAATGATCATCTTACTCATGTTCTATCTCCCTCCACTCCAACATTTTGATAGTCGAAAACCTGTTTTGTAGCCATAAAGATAAGTTAGCATCTTCATTTTTATTTATTGGGATTTTTTATTGGCCAAACATAAATGAGAAATTTTTTAGTTGCGCCTGATGCAGGTGAGAATTATACACAGCACGAAATCTCTGTAGGTCATCCATAAGGCCGCCTGTGGAAACCTATGGTTTCCGTAGGGCCTGATATAAGCCACCTGTGGCGAGCCCCGCATGCACCTGCCCTCAAAAAATCCCACTCAAAAACCACTTTTAACCAATGACAAAAGAAATTAATTGATGCAAAATGAAGAGGACCAGAAGATTACCTTTTTATTGGAAGCCATTCGTCGAATGGTTTATTGTGCCTCCCGCAGTCCACAGTGGAAGTTTGAGGTGGAATATGGTTTTTTGGATAGGTTTTGGGTAAAATGACAATGAAATGGTAAAAAAGAGTTTTCACCTATATTTATTCACTTTTTACTTTTTTCATTAATATTTTATATTATTTTATTCATTTTACTTAAAACCTAAAGTTCTAATGACATTGTAAGTGTTTTGATTTTTCACAGATGAAGAATCTAGGAGCCTAAACGATGGAACACGAATACGTTTCATGATTTATTTTTATGTTTGTCACTTTGTTCGTTCTCGTACTCGCAAATCAATGAGAACGCAACCGAGTATACTTTTGTCATTTTTTCATACTCGTCATGGTAACAAAAAAAGCGAAACCTATGGAGTATCCTTTAAGCTCTTTTCACACTCCATAAAAATGAAAAGATTTCCAAGCGACCTTGTTCTTTTCACGCTCATAAAAGTATTTGAAGAAAACATTTTTTGGGCATTACGTTATCACTTTTTCATTCTCATCAAACTAATTTATGAAAAAGGAACTGATAGAGTCCTCTTTAAGTGTTTTTCAGACTCTCTAAATATGAAAAACCCCCAAGTTTTCTCTCTTTGGACTAGTTAAACAAACATCAAAATACCTATATGGAACCAAACCAATCCTTCTTAGGGTTCGTTAAACATACTCTGAGGGACTCATCCGAAGGATGAGCTTACATCAACAAGCATATGTTATCCTCCTCAAGCTTTCGTAAAAATAAAGAGGTACTCGCCAGAAATGGTGGGCGAAAATTTGGGAAAGAAATGTGTCTCTATATTTGTGTTAGTGGAAGTAATAGTCTCTCTTGAACATGACACACCCTTCATCATTGAATCCAGGTTGGGAAATTCATTTGTCTCTTTTTTGACCTTCTGCAAGTTCATATCTTGGGTTGTCTTTGAGTCAATGTTGCCAAGACCATTGTCGTGTCATTCATATTTTCAAGAGAATTCCAACCCTACACAAGCCTTCTATCGAGTCGGCCATCTGTGGTTATCAATTCTTACCATGTCATCCTTCCCTATGTCAGTTTCAAGTCATATTTGATCTACCTCAAATCTGTTACTCATTTCGTGTCATTGATGGGGGATACATCAAGGCCCTCTTGTGACAAGTCTTTTCATGTCGACTTCAACTCATTATCTAGGAATAAGACTTAGAAATCAATTAGTACCTTAGAACCTACATGCCTCAATGGCAGGTTTCTTCACTTTCGACAGTGGGTTCACATCATTGACCCCTGATTGAGATATTCTATCGAGTGCTCGACTTCATCTCATGTATTCACATTCATTGGATTGTGCTAAGGTACCTTGGGAGTCATTGACATCAATGGTGATTTCCCTCGCACTTGTTAACGGTTTTTATCAATGGCCGGTAATCAAGTGGTTTCTACCATGTTCGACTTCAGCACCTGTAATTGCATGGTTAGATTCGTATTTACGGACGACGGGATTGAAGACCCTGGATCTCATTGTTTCGATCCAAGTTGCGATTGAGTATTTATGATTTGTATTGACACATAGCTCAACTTTGTAGGTATTATGGATATGTAGAATCTTGGTGACATGGATCCACAGTGTATGATTGGTGGCCATGACTGACATTTATGATTTAAATCACTTGTAGTATGAGCATGGGAATGCCTACCTCAGAATTGGTATAATATTGCGTAGATACTTGGGTGTTTGCAGGTTTTTGATTGGTGTGCTCCTTGTTTCCGACACACACACATATTCTACAAAGTACTTCGACTGTCATGAGTTCCAGCCTCATACTTTGGGGGGAATTATGTTACACATTATTTTAGCCACCCTGGTGATGTTTCTCTAGCATGTGTTCAGGCTTCCAAAAGAACCTTTCTTCATGAGAAAAGTGACTAGCTCCCTCTTCTACAAAACTCATTTTTAGAAGGCCGTCATAGGCCAGCCATAAGGTACGGTGTGAAAATGCCTGATTTTTGTAGGTTGTCATGAAACTGCTTGTGATGTTTCTGCAGGCTGCACTATAGATAGGGTGTGGCAGCATTGGAAGACTGAGAAAAGCTCGAAGTTCACAAAATTTATAGAAGGGATCTTATAGAATATGAGGTGGCATATGTATGGTTGAGATCCTACTCGCTTCTGTGATTTGGTGGGATCATCCTAATCTCTTTAACCATCTCTCTTTCTCCTATATAATGATGGATTTCTCATTGAAAAGGTTCAACAAGATTAAGAAAGCAAGAGAAAGTAAGGAATTAATGAAGGAATGGGATGAGAATTGTGTGAGGGATTATATCTCAATTGATTCTTGAGGTCTTCATCTATCCATCAAGTTATTGTGGATCCTCTTCATGCAAGTTTGGATCAAGTGTGTGTGTTGGATCAAAGGGCCACCAAAAGGGAACCTTGCAACATCAAGGTTGTTTGGTTGTATCTTCCACTTTTACTTAATATAATACAGTGGTATGTTTATTTCCCATAAAATCATTCCCATTTTATTACATGACTCCTTGATCACATGTGTAAGTTTTCATTGAATATACTATTGTTGCTTTCACTTTGGTTGGTTTGTGTTTCATTGTAGATCCAATATCACAAGAGAACTGAAGCGGAGCAGGGACAACAAAGATATAAGGAAGCGATATTCAAAGATATTTCATTCATCTATTGTTTGATAGTAAGCTAAATGATTAAATCTTAGGGAAAGTGTCATGTCCTGGCTTGTTTTGTTCTAGATCCAGGTGGATCTAGGGAGATCATTTTATGTCCGCATTCACCAATTTATCCAATAACACCAGCATAGGTGCCTCTTTAGAGTGTTGTGGGATCATTTTTGAATGGGACTCCGAAAAGGGAACTACAAAGTAAATATCGACCATCTATCAGAAATTTGAGGACAACTGAGATTCATTCATCTAGCCTGGTCAAAAGAAAAATTTTACTAAGGAAAAAAACATCATGTTTGTTGGCCCACAGTGGAACTGATGTGGCAAGGGATCAGGACACGTGTCACCTAGATTTAAAATTTTTACCTATGTATGTGGAGGGTTTCACACATCCACGTGGAGACCTATGGTTGGCTCTGACAATGATCTACTAGCAGAATGACATGACACTTGTTATGGAGGCTTTGAGATCCATGATCAGATTTGTATCTCTCTTCAGGGGGGTGAATCTACTTAAATCTGGGTCATTGATCAGAGGTTTCTCATCAGAGTGATCGAGGCTTGGGCTTCCAACAAGACTCCAAAGAGGGGACTCCAAAATTGCATGTTGACCATTGATATTCTTTTCCTTCATCCGCCTGATCTGTCGAGGTCCCAAAAGTTGTTGGATTTTGACTCTTATGTGATGATATCATGGTATTCCCTAGGGATATTGGTGTTTTATCTCCTTTGAGACGAGATAAGCCCCTTTTGGACTGTGAAAATATCCTTTTGAACTACAATGAGCCCCCTTTGAACTATGAAGAGCCCCTTTTGGACTGTGACAAGTCTCGAGGGATTAATTTTTCCTTATGCACACAAGGGAATGGATTTTCTTCATACTTCTCAATTCTACCTTGGGAAAATTTGACTTTGAGCTATGCAGAGGCTCCTAAAACTCGAATTCCTTCTGCTAACTCACCCAATATCGGCTCGACCACTTCATCGAATACTCGTTTCTTTGATAGGAACAAAAATGGTACTAACATTTAGTTCTAGCAGGGACAACATACCCCTGTGGTATACTGATAAATGTAGACCAAGTGACTTCTTCTATTGGGTTATGGATTCTACCTCAAAAATACATCTCCTTCAAACCTAAAAATTGATTTGATATTGGAAAAAAAAATTCTCAACAACTTACAACGTTAATGACCTACCTACTTTCTTAAGTAACAAAAGGTGAATGAAGTAAAATTAAAACAAACTCTACAAATTGAAAGAAAATGCTTGACTACCAGATTATATAAGTACATAACCCTCCTACTCTAATCAGTCCAACTACTTTGATAAAGTCAAATGATACTTCCAATAATACCAGGCAAGATTTTTACTACTTGGATGAATTCCTTATATGCACTTTTGCACAATAAGAACAAGAAAAAGCAGAGACTGCAACCGATTATGAATTTCATAATCATGATCTGAAAACATAAGCTTCATATAACCTGAGTCATATGAGACCATGTATACTGTAGATTCCAACTAGAATGCAACTAGGTCATGAAAAGTATGAGGGATGATAGATTTCTCAACAAAATTGGAGGCTTCTTCTTCACAATTGATTTCAATGAACTTATCCTTAATACTCTTTGATACCTCTACTTGTAATTATGATGAAGAAAAAGGAGGAAGTACAAAATATTCATCATGTCAAAAAATTTCCACTGGTTCTTGTTCATTATGGTCAAGCTCTATATTTTTAAGAACATTTAGAAGCGATACATCAATAAGAAATTATTCATCATAGATCTGATCATTATCATACAATGGTGCACCAACAATAGTTTATGAATATTCCACTTTAGATATATGTTCCTCAATACCAAGCTCTAATTTTGTGTCATGATGGTCATATATGGACATATTTCTTCTTGAAAATTTTGTGAATGATGATGCATAACTGTGCACATATTCTCCAATTTTCTGTTCATCAAAAACAATATATGTGTTGTAGAATCCAATATGAGCATATTTACAAGAATCCCTCTTATATTCCTCATGAAAATACCATTGAGTAGTAGATTTCTCATAAAAAACAAGGGGCAACACATCATCATTAATGTTACATTGAAATAGATTCACAGAATATCCAACAACACAATATTGACTTTGATAAACATGTGTGAATGAATAAATCATTGTATCTTCTTAAAAAATCTTATGAATAAATCTATAACTGACATCTTCTTCAAACTCAATTTTGGAAAATTATTTCTCCCCTTCGCTACTGTAGGAGCAATCTTTTTTATGTTCGATATCTCACTCAAGTTATTCATTACAATAGTGTTCAAAAGGACACTAAGAATATGGAAATTCAAAAATCTTCTCTAGATCTTTTTGAAAATGTAAAAAATCATCAACACATACCAGATTTATTGAAACGAGAACGAGAATTTGCAACTCATGACCATCCTCAAAAGGAGAAATCTCCATCCTTAAAGAATTTTGACTAATATCTTGAAACAAAGAAATAAGTATTGTGTCCTCCTGTATATTTTATGAAACTTTTGTGCAATCACTTTTATAAATATTGTTCATGTTCATCATATGTGGTTTCCCCTTCCTCTTCACTATTATAGTGAGAATATTTTGTGTCTTCTAAAACTGATTTAAAACTTTCATTGCATAATCTTCCAAGAGGAATATCAATGGGATACCTTCTTTTATAATGATAAGGGAACAATATATGAAAATCCTTCAATGAAGCTATACAAGAAGTGGGTAAAGATATGTACCATTATCGATCCTCTCTAGCTAAGGAGAACATGAATAATTTCATGAGGAAATCTTCATGAAAGATACTTAATTGATGCATACATCAATGGAACTCTATCAAATGTTGGGACAAATTATCATCATCATCTTCTATGAATTTAGGAATATAGTCTCTCCAGACCCCTATGCTAGGTAAAAGATTAGGAAATCCATGTATATTTGAAAAATCTACTTGAGAAATCCTTGCAACAACTATATCAACACTTAATTTTTCCATTAAAACACAATGGTGTGTCTAGTGGGATCATAGTGAATAAGGGAGTAACATAATTTTCAATAAAGGTCGAATTGGAGAGCCTACTTATTTACAATATTCTAAAGAAGGATTCATGAGGTTTATCAAAGGTTCTGGGGTAGGTTTTAAAGAAGAAAGTGAATCTTCAGGTATATTAGCGAGATTCACGGATTCAACACTTTGATGAACAACAGAATGAAATATTTTGAGATAAGGGTTACTTGAATAAGAAAAGATATGATGTTCTCTGGCATTTCCCCAGATGAAAATATTTTCAGTATCTAAATATATTAGAACCTTTTTTCAAACAGGGTGGCTTCTGGTATGTCTTTTGGAACAAGACAAATTGTCCTTATGTGGAGTCACTAGGTGAAATATTAACAACCAAGTCCCTGAGGCATGTTCACCATCAAGTATCAAAGCTTACAATGTTGTATCCCTAGGGAATATTTCTTCAAGTTCATCCTCGACAACGATGCAATTTTAGATGTTATCCCTTGATATGTTCCAGGTTGTTATTGAAACAATGTCGACACACCCCAGGGGCTAAGACTCAAAATGAATCTTAAAGCCATATTTGCAGTAAGGTAATTATGCAATATTTGGGAAGTTTTTCCCTCTCTCTCTCTTTCTCTCCTGAAATTGTAGGACCTTAAATAGTCTCATCTCATATGAAAAATGTTGCAACTATCAGAGGAATTTATCCATGAGTGTTTTAGACAGTCAATCTTGAAAGGAGGATGAAATGGTGGATCAGAGGAAAAACAAAATAAACATACAAATCATTTATAAGAATGAATCCTAAAGCCTATGGAAAAGAAAAGTATGTTGAGAAATTAAGGATTCAACAACTCTAAAATATGCATACGGATCAATAAAAACTTTCTTCAAAAAATTAACATCTTCACACATTCAAACACATGGAGGTACCCTCTGCATGTTATTTAAATGCACAAAGAAAATGACAAGAACTTGTCATACATTCAGAGGAAATAATTTATGTGTCATTACCAGACATGATAGAGTAACATTAAACATGGTGAGTCGATTGTTCCTTGATATTTATATATTAGATCTGATACAAGAAAATAAAGAGTGGAAGGATATTCTTTACAAGAACATAAATATTGTAAGGAAGGAATTACATAATAAAACTTAAACGTAGGGGATGAATCTCTAGTTCCTGCTACAATTAGCAACTGACTGTGCTCAAGGTATTTGTTAAAACATATAGGGTTGTAGAAAATATTCAATTTCCCAAAGTGTCGACCCTGATAATGGGAACTTGATTTTATTTTTATCCTTATCGCCCATGCCCTAAAACCATTTCTTGGAACTACTTCCAGATTATTGAAATTGTTTCTAGCTTCTTGATTTTGAATGGTTTTTCTCTAATTAAAATTTTACCAATTACTTTTACCTGGATGAATTTGTGTTATAGAGAAAGATCGTGGGGCAACTAGAGATTTACTAGAAAAAATATCCATCAAGATCTACCTCTTAAAAAATCACTGCAATCATTTATTCTTTGGTTGGAAGCTCAAAATCCTAACTACATAAGTATGAGACTCAACAATCGTCAGATCAAAATCAACGAGCAATCTTGACCATTGATTTTTGAACATGTGACTTCATGTCGTCGAAAAATATCCCTGACACTTAGTGTACCGACGATTAAGGAACCAAAGATTGGGGAAAAGTTGTGATTAGATATGGGTCATCCATATTAGGATAACTATGATCCCTCCATCATAGACCTAATTAAATCTAGGTCGTTGATATGTGAACTGATGAGCCTGACATGCCTAAAAATAAAAAATTAAAACTGGACCATTGATCTGGAACACGATCATATCTGGGTTGCTAATCTAATGAACCTACCCTTTATTTACTAACATAATCATTGGGATTATTAGGGATAACTTATGTCTAGGAAATCTCATCGTGTTTCATCAACGACGATGTCCACAATGATCTCCACTATTAATATTTCACCGAAAATAGGAGAGTCGTTGGTATGGATAGATCATAAATCTAAATCAACGAAGGAATTTGAAGATCATGATGATGTCACCCTCGATACGTGGCACCCTTAAAAATGTCTACACTAATAATTATGTGGCATGGAAGAGAGGAAATGTGTCACCCTTTTTCTGGATGGTGATATGTATCTACAATGGGTTCCCCATGTCCACATGGAAACTGATCGTTTTCCCTGACAATTTTGCGTTGTCATGCTGAGATGTCATCTCTTTTAATTTTTCCAATGACGATATCCCCCTGATATCTTCCATTGATATTTCTTCGATGCAATAAGATCCTTTGATCAGGGCTCAACCAAAAACCTGAAACGACCAAGGAGAAAAACATTATGCTAATGTCACTCTAAACGCATCGTTCCTTCTCACCTATCTTTGTTGACATTGAGGTGGAAGTAGGGATTGACATGTGTCACCTAGATTCAATATGTTTACCTATGTATGTTGTGAGCTTCCCACATCCATGTGGTAGCTTCTGATAGGTCTGGCAGGTGCCCTGCTGGTAGTGACTTCATGCATAAGTCACTGAGGATGTGCATCCATTCGTCACTACTTTGCATAGGAAAGAAAATGTGATGGATCCTAAGTCATTGATATAAATTTCCTTTACCAAATATGGACCATCCTTTTGAGGTGCACCCATTGGGGATATATAGAGCTAGGACTCACAAGGGACTCCGACGAAGGAACTCCAACGACTATCAATCGACACCACAGATAGGATCAAATATAGACCATTAATCATAACTTACCCATTGGATTGATTAAGAGTGAGTTTGAGAAAAGACTCTAAAGAGAGGACTTCAAAGGGACTTAAAAGACTAATATGAATCACTCATCAGAATTCTGAGAATCATTGAGGTTCATTAATATTTCCATGGTTGAAAGAAAAATTTGGCTAAGGAAAAAACATTATCACATTGATGTCTTCCTGGACGCGTGGCACCCTCTCACTAGTCCATGTCGGTGCTAATGTGGTGGATAGGAAGGACACGTGTCATCTAGGTTTGAGAAATTTATCTTTTCATCTGATCGGTTCCACCTGTCCATGTGGAAGCCCCGGATTGGCTCTAACAGTGCTATGCTGGCAAGATAACATGACACCTGGCCGGGAGGCTTTGATACTTGGGGGAAGACCTGGACTGTTGATCGATCTTATTTGAATAATTTATGAGAGTATATATGTACCATCCATCGTAGGTCCCTCTTCATAGTTCTACAGGATTAGTTTCAAATGGGACTCTGAAAATGGAATTGCAAAGTAAATATTGAGCATTTGTTAGAAATCTGAGGGAAACTAAGAGTCGTTGATTTGGCATGGTTGAAAGAAAAAATTGACAAAGGAAAAAATCATCATGTTGATTTCACCCTGCACACATGGAGACTTTCTATTGGCCCATGGTGGCACTGACATGGCAAGGGAGCAGGACATGTGTCACATGGATTTGATATTTTTACCTATGTATGTGGTGGGTTTCTAATGTCCATGTAGCAACCTCTAGTTGGTTCTGACAGTGATCTGTTGGCAAGCTTGTTATCGCATGCTAATTTGTATTATTTTTTCCAAAGCATCTTGCCCTTTTTCTATCTTTCCACTCAGATTTTAAAAAAAATTCACCCGCTCCGCCAAGCTCCCATCACCTAAATCCTTCACTTGACTAATCATCCAAAATATTCATGTCCTCCACAAGTCAAAATTGGAAAATATCCCAAACCTATATCTAGCCTTAATGCTTATCTAAATTCCCCGATCCCATCACTTCATTCATTTTTACCCTTATTATAATATTCCCATTGAAAATTAAAAATATTCATTTTATTAAGCTTAAGCTCCCTTATCCTATCCACAAAGTTGTGTGATGAGACTCATATTCCCAAAGTCCTTAGAAAAATGGAAAAAGCTTTATAATTATTAATATAAATCTTTTATATTAAAATATTTATATTAATATTTAATCCAATATATAATTCACATAATCATGGGAACGAATCTCAATTTTTAATATTGAAAAGTAAAAGGGTGGATGGAGGGCACATATCCATTTCGGGGGTTGCAAGTAAACGAAGGTTAATGTTTTGAAATGGTCTCGGAATCCAAACCATTATTTTGGTGTTGGAGCACGTGTCCTTAAATGATGCATTTCAAAGGTAAGGGTGGTGTGGATTAAAACCACTCTTCCCAAGTTCTGAAACACCATTTCAAGCCATTTGATATATTGGTTAGGCTTCATTAAGGAGTTTCCAATGCCGTAAAAAATTTCTTCCTCGTGGTGAAATTTTTTACAGAGTTAAAATTTAAATTTTACAGAGCAAAGAAATTAATGTTTATTGCTATGGAAAAGATTTTGCAGAAATCCAATGCTAAGTACAAGCAGTGCCATGATCAACATAAGGTACTACACATGTTTTAGGTTGGCGACAAAGTCTCATTACATCTGCAGAAGGAGCGTCTCACCGGGCCCCATCGGAAGTTCGCCCACTTCGCTATGGGCCTTACACTATCACCAAGGATGTAGGTAACAATGCTTTTGAGCTCAACACTCCACCCTTCCTTGCTTTGCACCCAGTATTCAATGTGGACCTCCTTCGTCCATATTTTTCTCCATTATTGGACACTTGTGAGATCGCAGAACAACTGACACCAACAAATCTCAACCATGAATGCATGGAACAAGCATCCACTGATCAGATCATGGACACACAGGTAAAGGGCACTCGCTAGCAGCGGATCCAACTTTATCAGGTTGTCAAGGTCGGGAAACTCCTACACCAAGGCAATTAGCTCACTCAGGGCCAAATTCAGTAGAATTTCCCTCAGCTGATGGGGGAACTCAACGTAATGGAGACCATTGCTTCCTAAGGGGGGAGGATTGATCCAGGTGGATATTGGTGGCCACCCACCTATTCCAACTAGCTCCTCGTGTTCTTTTTTGTTCAGCATGTTCTTTTGTACTGCTTTGTAATTGTGGGTTCTACACTTATGGGGATGTTAGAATCCCTACACATCCTCCATATGGATACGGGTGGCCTCTCGCCTAATCCAACTGGATTATTTTGTATGTTTTCAAGTAAACACATCTTGTTGTACTTTCGGGGTCGTTTTGGGGCCCTAAACTTTGTTTTTTTGGCTCGCCATAGTTAAACTATAGATGGAGTAAGAGTTTGATGGCGAAATGTGTATTTCTCTGAAATACCTTTCCAATTGGATATTACACACCTAAAATGGAGGTAGTATGGAAACGTTACGTCCCTAGGAAGTTGAGGTACCAAATTACACCAACTTACCTATAGGGCCCACATGACCTTTGGCGTTTCACCTTATAGGGTTAGGTTTTTGGATGTCTAGGGTTTGGGAATTCATGAGTAATATCAAAAATTCCTATGGAGCCTCATTGTAATCCATTGTGCTTAGATGGATATGCATAGAAGCCACATCTCTTCTCAGAGATAGCTACCACCATTCGAGTAAGTTTCAGTTCTGCAGTTTTAAAGTTTCAACCTATTTCATTATTTAATAGAAGATATTCTTCACTGTATATTTGTGCTATTATTCATATCTCTGTGTTTATTGTATTCAGTCTATTAATCAATTCATTCCACTCCTAAATCTAGATAAAACAGTTGATGATCCAAGAATATAAATAAGTAGTACTTAGGGGATAGGGAGGATGGCAGAGAGGTCGGTGGAAAACAAGGAGAGTCTGAACGTTGTAAGGTCTATAAGAACTGTATTATTCTGTAAGCTAGTGAGCTAGATAAGAAGTGAGGGACTCAATCATGAGGGTTAGATCCTAGGCTGAGGATCCTGGTGCAATCTAGTCAACCTCACAGGAATTGGGGAGCCTGTTGAGAGTGTAAGCTCCAAGATTGTAACACGCGCGATGTGACATATTACTGAACCATAATAAAGAGCTTGAGAGAGAGATCTTTCTGGACGTAGCCCAGCAGGGGGTGAACCACAGTAACACTTGTGTTATGTGATTGAATGTATGTGTCTCTATTGTTGTTAAGTATTGAATGTTAGATGAATGAATGAAGGAACTAGTTAGACCTGATACTCCACATTCATAAATAGAATGAATACTTTAATTAGATGTCAGACTAAATAAATAAATATCACAAGGTACAACCACATATCTCCACTTATTCCCGGGTTGTAAGCACATGAGTATTGCAGCCACCCATAAAGATATCTTGGGTGAGATTGTGTAGTACACCCTGTGTGTTGCGTTGCCTTCTGGTTTACCTGAGGCTGATAGTTTTAGATGACTTTTGTTGGGAGCTTTCTAAATATAAACCTAGGTCAATCTACGACAGTACGATAGGATCAGAGTAGATAAATGACAAATTATAATAACATAAAATCCAACAAATGGTTATGTTTTTGGTTGGTTGGAACATGATGGGTTTGAGTGAATAAGATATGTTGAAGACACGTCAAAAGAATGCCAGATCAGACGACAATACGTTAAGAGAATGAGAATATAAAGGGGGATTTTGAGACCGTGGAACCCAATGAAGAAAACAATAGAGATCTGGTTGAAAACAAAGGAGCTAGATTTTGCGCAGAAAGATAATAGAAACCCAAAGTTGACACCGCGCAAATATATATACAAGTACGTATTCAATGACTTGCATGATGTATTTTTCTGCGATTTCCCACATGTGTTGTAGGAGTGGATATTAAGGTTGCAAGACAACCATCCTACAAATTGGATCAGACATCTAGAGTGGAATCCTATAGAGATTGTGTAGTTACAACAAGTTGATAATAAATTTACTCGTGCAGTAGATATCTGGTTAGAAAACATTGTTGCAGGATTTATCACAAAAATTGTGGTAGATACGATGAAGTGTTACAATGCAGCAGAGCAAGATTTCTTTAAGGGAACTCAAGGTAGGTATACCAAATTTATATATACTTCTATTAAGATATTACTATATAATAAAGTTGTAATGACAATGGCCTTAGACAACTAAACTTCTCTGTGTGCATGGGGGAAGGGGGAAGCACTGATAGGAGAAGGAGAAATGGATAAAGGAAAGAAGGAGGAGGCCTTGGACCCAATAATGATGGATGAAGACCATATCAAGCATATCATCGAAATAGCTGGAAGAAAGTGCAATGGAGTACCCTACCAATATAAGATGAACACCAAGAAGAGAGTTGTAGTTGTGAGGGAGGGCTTGGAAAGTGATGAAGAAGAGGTAGAGGATCTCTGAGATGTAGAGCAGATTGAGGAAATATTGTGCGAAACATATGAGAGGAAGATGAGAGGTACAAGAGAAGGAATATAAGGCAACACTCCTATACATATCAGTGTCAATGTGGAACCCATAAACCCATGTGCGACTAATACACGAATAAGAACACCACCATTTAGAAAACCGAATTTCGGGAGAAGGAAGACAACATGAAGTACATATACACAGGGAACAACAACTGGGGGAACCAATTCAAGAAGCATTAGTCAAGTATCTACATCACGCAGAGGTAGTATTTCAACATTTAGGATAGTAGGACATGATCCCACCATTAGGTTACCAAAATTCAAAGGAGAGGCATAGAAGAACCCCGAGAAGAACTTGTTTATTTGTGAAAATATCTGGGAAGAAAAACAGATCACAGATGAGGACACTAAACTTGCACAATTATCTTTCACGCTAGGAGATCACGCACTCGATTGGTACATGAGCTTAGTTCCAAAATGCTTGCTAGGCACAACCAAAACGATTGGAGATATCAAAAATATATTGATAAATGAATTCCAGAAGCCTAGATAACAAGATCAATACATGAATGAGATGATAGAGATTAGACATAAATGAAGAGAATATGTATGGGATATTGACCATATATTCAAACAATTGAAGGGAAATCTAAAGTATTTCATGACAGATATGCAACATAAGCATATGTTTGTCAATTCACTACTCCCACACTTGAAATACCCCTTGCGATAACATAAGTTTCAAACCCAGGTAGAGGCTCTACAGGCAGCCCTACAACTGGAAGAGAACCAATATCAGAAGAAAGATCCAACCATAGAGGAGTTGAAGGAGTATCTGAAGAACTTAACATTCTAGCTAAACCAGAACAAAGGTAAGGAAAAAAGAGAAGTCATTTGGTGTTATATACCACATGTAGGACAGAAGGACACCTTAACAATGAATTCCCAACATTTGCATAATACATAGTTGGAGGACTTCCAAACCCTTTTCAAATAGGAGGAATATGGTGTGAGATCTGTAAGAAATAGGGGCATGATCTATATCACTGTCCAATTATGCAGAAATATCAGACAGTACCTAAGAGTTCATATTGAAACTTTTTCAAGTCAGTAGGCCATGATGAAAAAGATTGCAGGACCATGGACCTAATGAGTGAAAGAACATCAAATGCTTACAGGGTGCAGGGAGAAATGATGACCGGGCAAGATGCACCATAGTTTAACCAAGTACCAGCCCCATATAACAATGTGCAACATAAGTATAACACTACGCAACAACAATATAACACTGTGCAACCGTAGTATAATACCACGCAACCACAATATAACACCGCGCAGTATAACCAAGTGCCCCAGTACAATGCACCATGAGGAGATCGAGTTGGATACAAAGGTGGAGGAAGAGGAAGAGGAAGAGGAAGCTTTGGAAGATTCATAGGACAAGTGGTATGCCACAACTGTCAACAACTAGGACACTATGCAAGAGAATTTCCACTTCCACCTACGACATGTATGTATTTTCGTGCATCATATCATGACACAAAAGAATGTCCCACACTATTGGGGAAGATCCAGGAAAAGAGAAATCAGAACAATCAAAATGTTCTCTGGATTTTGGTAGAAGAAAGGGATGGTGGAAGAAATATCAACATAGCTATGCATGGAGGATCTAAGATAGGAAACGACACAGTAACATAAGATCCAGCACAACACCAATGGGTGAAGAAGAATGTTGAACCGCATAAGCAGTTTGATGCTCATAACGAAAAGGAGATATTAAAATAGGCCAGACAAGAATTATTGAAGCCAGACATTACATCGACATCAACTGTGCAACATACTCAAGATGTACCAACATACGATATGCCTCTATCTTTGTATCACACCAAAGAACCACAGCCCCTGGGACAAGTAAGTACGATTAAGGATTTTCTTCAATCCTATGTTAAACTACTAAATGATCCATCATATGTTAAAGGGTTACAAAATACTATAGAAAAATGTAGCACAGAGGTAGAAGGAAAGCTAGAAGAGAAAAGAGTTAATCATCTGCATACAAGGAGGAGAACAAGTAGAGAATTCAGACTGAACACCAACATTGGAGATTTCAACATCGGATATATTATACTAGATTTAGGATCCGAAGTAAATGTATTACCCAAGAATACATGGAAATGTATGGGAGATCCCACATTAGGTTACTCACCTGTTCAGTTGAAACTAGTGAATCAACATGGAGTTCTACCAATTGGAAGGCTAAAGGGGGTGACAGTAGATCTGGATGGAGTGCGCACTAAAGCTGACTTTGAATTGATAGATATAGTGGATGGTACAACACCTTATCCAAAATTGCTTGGCTTGGATTGTGAATTTGACAATTAGGCCATAATCAACTTGAAAATGAGGAAGATGGTATTCGATTCAGGAGAATACAGAGTCATTGTGCCATTGGACCCATAATAAGGGGAAAGGTTTGTATAACCCACTTGCTTAGACCTGGAGGAAATTAACCAGTTGTACAGAACAACCATGCGAGAAGAATATTATGTGAATCCAATTGTATATGGGGTACTCAGTTGGAGAAGTATCACGTCATGCACGTCGGACTTAGATACAGGGTTAAATAATTGGCAACATAGGTTACACGAAGTCTCCACAATAAGATGCGCAAGAATAGACCATGCAGTAAGATGGGTAGGTACAAAGATAAGGGAAATTCCCAGCTTCCATGGGGTGAATGACTTAGAAGTGTTGTTAACAAGGTACGAATATGAAGTGTTAGAAAAAAAGAGGCTCTTAGCTCTAGATATAACACTCAAGGCAACACCTGCAAGATGGTGGGGTGCGCACAAAGAGACAACCAAGGACTGGTACCAATGTAAGCGGTTACTGCGCATCATATTTGGAGCATAACAAGGAAGAAACCAACTGTAGAAATATGACGGACAAGGGGAAATAGCAGAACACTTGGAGAAGTGTAGAACACTATGGAGTATGGCACCACCAAAGGAATGGCCTCATCATTTTATTCACATTAGAAGGGATTCCAACAAACTGGTATACAGACCAGGAATTGCGTAGAGGAACCACAGACTGGACATGATTACAGAATAAGTTTATAGTCACTTTCTCATTTGAACATGAGAACCCCAACATGGAATCATCACTCAAACAAATCATAGGGGTGATATTCATTAAAGAACCAAAATTTTAACTTATGACAAAAAATCAAGAACAGAACAAACAGACAGTAAAAGAACTATTGCCATGCTACCATGTGCAGGAAGACGCACCAGATGAACATGACCTGCACAACATTCATATAACATAAGATGAAGGTGAAAGAGAGTTGGAAGTTACACCTCTGGAATCAGAAGTATTTGTTGTGTCGATCAAGGTGAATAAAGTCAACATTGGGATAGTTGAGAATCCTAAAATGGACAACATTGGAGAGTACTGGGATGAGAAAAAAGTAGAAAGCATAATAGATTTATTGCGCGAGTACAACAACTTGTTCCCAACAACGTTCATGAAAATGAAATGAATAGAAGGAGAGTGAGGTGAAATAAATATACCTTTCATATCTGAGGCAAGTCCGATCAAACAAATACCCTATCGACTAAAACCAATATATAAGAAAAAAGTGAAAGAATAAATTTACAGGATGTTGGAGGCTGGAATCATAGAACCGGTAGAGGAATCTGAATGGGTAAGCCCTATGGTAGTTCAGGAGAAGAATCGGGGAGGGATAAGGATATGTTTCAACTTGAGGAAGTTGAATGATGCTTTCTTACATGACCCTTTCCCTACCCCTTTCACAGACGAGGTGTTGGAGAATGTAGGAGGCCAGGAAACTTACTAATTCACTGATGGATTCTCAGGCTACCATTAGATCAAGATAGATCTAGAATACAGGTACAAGACCACTTTTTCCACAGAATGGAGGTCCTACCAGTACACAATCATGCCTTTTGGACTGAATAATGCACCAACAATATTTTCCAGAGTAGTCATAGCTTCATTCAAAGAATTCATCCACCAGTTTCTAGAGGTATATCTGGACGATTGGACAGTATATAGTTTGTTGAAATACCATGCAGAGTTGTTGAGGATGATGTTATAAATATGAAGGTAGTGTTAGATATCGCTAAGAATCAAGAAGTGCATCTTCGAAACACTCTTTTGGATACTATTGGGTCATATAGTTTTCAAACAAGGATTTCTAGTAGATCCTGCTAAGATTGTGGTAATTGTTAATCTACCACAACCAAAATTAGTACATCAGTTAAGAGAAACATTGGGACACACAAGATACTACCATAAATTCATAAAAGGGTATGCACAGATCATTGCGTCAATGGAGAAACCGTTGAGAAAAGATCACAAGTTTCAGTGGAATGAGGACTGTCAGCGAGGATTGGACACTCTAAAAGAGAATATGGTAACCGCACCAATACTAGTATTCTTGGATTGGAAAAAGATATTCCATGTGCATGTAGATGCATCGTCCATAACACTTGGAACTATTCTGGCACAACCAGTAACAGGGGAATTGGACCATCCTATAGAATTTTCTAGGAGAAAACTGTCAGATTTAGAGCATAATTAAAATACCACAGAAAGAGAAGGCTTAGCTATGGTCTATGCACTTCAAAAGTTCAGACATTACTTATTGGGAAAACATTTCAAGATATTTACAGATCATTCAAATCTCAAATACCTAGTTAATAAGCCAGTGTTGGGAGAACGAATTTGTAGATGGTTATTGTTATTCCAGGAATTTGACTTTGAAGTGATAGTCAAACTAGGGAAGTTGAATGCACGACCTGATCACCTGTCAAGGATCACCAATGGAGAGGAACCTAGGAATCAAGAGGAAAACTTTCCCGATGCACAGTTATTTTTAGTCCAAGTAGATCATGAATATTTTGCTGACATCATTCAATACTTGAGTACAAGGACTACACCACACGAATTCAACATTGCGCAAAAGACAAATCTGGTAGCCAGAGCTATAGACTATCAATTAATTTTCAGACACTTATACAATATGGGTGTAGACAACATCTTTAGAAGATGAGTGATAGAACATGAAAGACCTTGGATTGTAGCAGAGGCCCATGAGGGAATAGAAGGAGCACAATATGAAGGAAAGGATACCACGCATAAGGTATTGCACGCAAGACTATGGTGGTCGATTGTTCAAAGATATTCAAAGGACTACTACCAGAGATGTGATGTATGTCAAAGGGTTGGTAAATCAAATAGACGGGATGATATTTCCCTAAGGCCATAAGTAACCTTGCAAGTATTCGACCAATGGGAAATAGAATTTGTGGGACCAATTAACCCACCAACAAAAAGGTCACGAGCAAGGTATATTATTACTGTGACAAAGTACTTAACAAGATGAGAAGAAGCAACACCAATAAAATATATCAGCGCAGAGACAACAACACACTTCTTGTTTGAGCAAGTGATCACTAGATTTGGATGCCCAAGGATTTTGATGAGTGACCAAGGCACTCACTTCATTAACAACATGTTGGTAGCCAATTCACATTTTTTCTACTGTCCTTATGAGATGCCTACACCAGTGCTTCGCAAACCTTGATTTTTGTCGCAATCCTCAAATAATACGACACTTTTATTTTTTGCGCTATTTGCACACTTACCTTTGTTCTTGTTTTCACGACTACAAGCATGAAAACTTGGTTTTCAAAGTCACATTAAAATCGTCACTGAATTTTCGTTATCATTCTTGTTGATATGCCCATGCATTTACATTTTACTTATCATTATACAATTGGCAAAACCTTTTGATCTGTACTCATTTGACATTCTTTGATTGATTATGTAATTTCGTTTCATGAGTGTTTGAGTTTGTGATGCATTGGTGATTAGATTTACATGTTATTCGATCAATTCAGTTGGCACATTGGTTACATAAAAAAAAGAGGCATTGGAGTTATGGTTAAACCCTTGGTATGAATCGTTCTATACAACACATGTCACACCCTTGGCATTGGTTTCGATTCATTTGTTTGGTTTTAAAACTATGGTATAACCTTTGCTCGCGTGAATGATTAATCCACTTACCATTGATTTCATTGGTTGATTGAATGGCATAATTGTTAACACATATGCATAGTCATTTGAATGGTTATAAGCGTCGTCAGTTGTACTGTGGATATGACTATTGTGCATGGGCCAAAATAGCTCCACCACCTTCGCACAATATGTCATTAATGTTTCCCCCTATCCCTGTTTCACCTCTGCTAGTTTCGAGTGAGCCCGTGAGCGTCCTCCCCCTGCCTGTGCTGTGATTCAAACCCTGGCTCTTTCACATCGCTCACCGTGTGCTCCTATCTATGACACCGGTGGTGCGAATTGAATTGAACGGTAGTCAAGCTCTGTTACTCTTTGATAACGCTCGTAAGGATTTACAAGATAATGGTTGGCTCACGTTTATACAGAGGTTCGAGGGTTTCAACCTCACTGCTGCACAACAATTCACCCTTACCTTTGATGGGTGTAGGGATAAAGTAGGTGACTACAAGATACCAGATATATAAAATATGCAGAACAGAAATGAAATTCTAGTAATGACAGAATAACAGTAAAATATCCAGCATAATCTTCACAATACACAGAAATGATATACGAAATAGCAACAGAAATAGCACTTTGAATCAGATAGCAATGTTCACAGGCCTCTTCGAGGGGGCAACCTCCAGTCGAGAAGCGCTCTGTTATAATAATATCCCAGCTAGGGTTTTCATACCCTCGAATATTATTTATACTAATATGTCTATTAAGAGAAGCATCTAGAGGAAGATCCTTCTAGAAGCGGAATCTTCTATTAGGTCTTTTTACATCCGCCTTATTCTATTTTATTGAAAGGTCTTATTAATATTGACCTTTATTACATCTAAATACATTGATCTACCTATGTGCGAGTTAGGACCTTAACATGTCCGCCCCCTTAAAAACATCCTTGTCCTCAAGGCTTGAGATGTGGAAACTGCTACAGAATTGTAGCTGGTTCCCAAGTGGCATTTGCTGGAGTCATATATTTCCACTGTACTAGAACTTCCTTGATGGTTCTCTGACATAGGCGACGCTCCCGCTGGTCCAAAACTGCTTCTGGTTGTAGCCAAATGGATCCTTCTTCCGCTAACTCTAGAAGGTTGGTTTGAATTTGGCACCTGGTTCCAATCACCTTCTTCAATCATGAAACATGAAAAACTGGATGTAGCTTCGACTGACTGGGAAGAGCTAACTGATATGCGACTTGTCCCACACGCTTGATAACTGTGTAAGGGCCATAAAATTTGGGTGCTAGCTTCTGACACTGCTCGGCCTTGAGGGAAGTTTGCTTATATGGTTGCAGTCACAGAAACACCTGATCCCCTTCTACAAATTGACGTTCCGAGCGACCTTGATCTGCTTGCT
>ML796992.1:347053-376753 GCA_009831015.1 Picea engelmannii
CGGGGGGGGTCCGAAATGGTCTTCATCGCCGTTGATCTGGGCGCGCTCATCTGGACCGTTGGAGAGGTGCGCCCCCGATCTCGGACCCCCCCCCCCTCGCTTAAGGATCGGAAGGCAAGGGGGGTCTGAAATTCGCTGTGCGTCGTTGATCTGGGCACGCAAATCTGGACCGCCCGGTCTTGCTCGCTGCTTACCACGGGCGCACTATCTCCCAAAACTTTGGACAAGTGGGTTTTAACCCATTTTTTTTATTCTACCCCCTTAGCAAGAAATATCGCTAACAGTATGTGATTTTGAGCGTGCCCAGTTTAGCAATTGATTGGTTTTCTTTGGGTTTGATTCATTTTGAATAATTCTATTAGTTTGAATTAATATGATTAATGAGGTTTTCTCTCGCTTGGATTTTGTTTGCATCTGACCTGTACAGGAGATTTTTATGCTAAAATTGGAACACGGTTATGTTTTGATTTAATACGATTTCATTGTGGTTGGATTATATCGGCTCTGATTTGGTTTCTATAGTTTGATTTTGGAACGATTTCGTGGGTTTGAAATAGTTCTTGATTGGATTTTAATTATCTTTGACCTATGCTAAAGATCTACTTGGTATAATCATGGACTTGTGTTGATTCATAACGGATGTAACAAACACAAGTTGTTTTGATTCATTATGGTTTGATTGATGCATGTCTTGAATTAGCATGATTGCCTGTTTGAGTTAGATTGATATTGAAAGTAGATATGATACTGCGCTATTGGTTTTGATTTTCAAAAAACGATTTTGTCTCTGTTGAATTCATATGAGAAAACTTGGCTAATAGTTCGTTTTTGAGATTGATTCAAGAAATGATTTCGTTGAATATCAATCAATCCTGTCTGCCCCCCAATTGGCAATGAAAAACGTTGGACGAGTCCCACAGATCCTGTTATCAACCGATTAATTCCATTATGATTTCGTTTGTGATCATTTACATACCATTTTTGATTTGATTCGCTAATAGCATGGATCGTCTGTTTATGTTTAATATAGTGCTATCAATTTGAGGAAACGATCCTATTGATTTCGTTTGGATTCGAAGTGATTTTGTTGATGGCTGAAGCAACTGTTTTTGTTGATTTCAATTGGTTATGAAACGATTTCATTGTTGTCGATTTATCCAACATGATTCTGTTGACCCAAATTGGTGATAACGAATTAAAGAGAGTATATACATCTCTGTTATCATTTGATTGAATACGATTTAGTTTGTTCAAGTTGCATACAAGTGTCGATTTGAATGATGCTTTTAGCAATCAAATATTTTTAAATAGTTTGAATATGTTTTTTAAGATTCAAATTGACTTTTAATACGATTCTGTGTTCAATTTAGACCAGCTACAAAATCGCAAGATTCTGTAGCTAGTCTTAGAAATTAGATTTTTATCAATTTTTTCAATAAAATATCCTCTAATATTGTCTATTCTTGTCCTTGTTCAGGTACATATGAATTGCAATGATCAATTTGGGCATGCTGTGACAATATAGGAGATATTTGTGTGATGTAGTTTTTATTTTTAAGTTGTTAGTTTGAGTTAGGAATAGAAACTTGGGATATTTTCCCAGATTTGTGTAAACAGTTTTGATAACTTCCACAGGGATGTTTTACCCTGTGGGAGGTATTTAAATACTTTTCATTTTTTGTAATAAACTCATCATCATCCTCATTGTGGGAGAACCAGACTATGGATTTATGATTCAGACTGAGACGAAAGTTTATGTCTTGTAACAGCTTTCGCTTTCAATATATCAAACTTTTGTTTCAAGTTTTTGCATATCAGTTGGCAATTAATTATCGACTACTTTAGCTATCATAATTCTTTGTATGATGATATGATTTGATTTATATGTCATCTGTATCTGATCTCTCCTATTTTTAAAGTACAGCAATTACTTTGTTTCAGTTAATGAATGACAGATTTCTCTTCTTTGTTAATTGAATCATTTTGTATAGATCTTTGCATGTAGATTTATCTAACTGTGAAGATTTGTAAATCATAAGATTGTTGTAATTTTTATGTTTTGTTTGTCGTGTGACTATATCTGAAGAGAACAGCAGCTTCCCGTTTACAAGAAGATCGTGGAGAATCTGGTGTGGGTTTTCTTCCCACCAAACAGTTGAATTGATCATCACACACAGGACAAAACTGAAGCATTACTTCAGGTCAGTTTGTCATTTAGTATTTAATAGTTAATTAGTTAGTATAATATAAGTAGCTTAAATAAATATATTAGTTTAGATACACAGTTAGAGTTAGTGTTTTAGTTTCTTAGCTTAGATAGTTAGTTTTTATTCTATTTCTTTATCATGAAACTATAAAATCAAAAAAATAGTCTCGCTATCTTAGGACAGATTACCAATGAATTTTTCAAGTTTTCATTCAAAACTGTAAATTGTAAATATTGTACATTTGTGATTAAGATTTAATTTTGTTAGTAGTTGAATGTTAAATTTCATAGAATTATTATAGTATTAGATAGTAGATTGTATATATTAGTAGTTTAGATTTGTTTATTAGTTTGTTTTAATTGTTATTTTTCATTTAGATTAGTTAGTTTAGAGTAGTTTTCTTTTTTTGTTTTCTTAGGACTTAGATCGGCTAACGGAGCCGCTAAACCCGTCAGGGTGGGTTATCCCAAACGGCTTGGGTTATTTAGACAACCCCGGACCAGATCCACTCTTCCAGTTGACGGACAGACAATTTCGCCCATCAACACAACACTATTAAGGCTATGACTGAGGAATTTGAAGTCTATCATCAAAAGAGTACACCATATCATCCTCAAGAAAATGGAATAGTGGAAGCCTTTAATAAGATCCTTGAGAATGCATTGACAAAGATAAGAAATGTCAATAGGGATGATTGGGACTTAAAGATACCAGCAGTACTATGGGATTACAAGACCACATATAAAAAATTGACAGGGAAGACACCATTCATATTGGTGTATGGACAAGAAGCAGTGGTGTCATTAGAATGTTTGGTACCTAGTCTGTGTGTAGCAGCAATTACGAACATGACAGAGTGAGGTCTAGTACAAGAAAGTCTAAGTCAGCTGATGCACATGGAATAAGATATAATTCTGCATGGTTTCACCAAGAGGTACATAAATCAAGGGATACATCTTGGCATGATAGACATATCAAAAGGAAAATTTTCAAGGAGGGAGACCTAGTTTTCGTGTATGACAATAAATCCCTTCATCACCCAAGAAAACTCGGAATGCATTGGTTGGGACCATATGAAGTAAAGACTATCACATATGGGGGATATTTACATTTGAAGGATTTGGGAGGAACGGAAATTAGAGGAATGATCAATGGGAGTCGACTAAAAATGCATAGGTACATTCAACTTGCTAGCAAAAAAAAAAGAATGCACCAGACAACAAAGGGTTGTCCGCAGCAATAGAGCGGTCACCACGCTAGAAACCAAAAGACAACACGCAGCTAAAATAGATTTAGTGCGACAATCCACGTGCACCAGTGAAACAACATAGCACACACATGGAAAACCTAGCGCGTCGAAAAAAGGACCAATGGTCAGAAAAGGCAGAAATTGGAAAAATGGTGATTACGACAAACAGTCACCAACTAGCGAAATCTATCAAAATTGAATGGAAAGAATGTTCGATGAATTGTTGCATTAATCGCGCCAACTGGAGACATCAAGGGAATTCAATGTTAGGTACATGGGAAGCACCAGTTCATTTAAACCACAACTCGGGTAACTTCTCCGAGAAGTTTCACACGATTTCTATATAAGGAAAGCACGTAGGTAACGAAAGGGTTATTGTGAAATTGAGGAAGCACAGAGTGACATAGTATACAGAGTAGAGAGCGAGTTAGAAAGAGTTACAGAATGAAACCATCTTAACCACCATGGCACCACCCAATATAGGTGCGTCAAGCCAGGCCTGTAGAAGACCTCAAAGCAACCTTAGAGCACCACAACAGCCACAGGGAATTGAATAGGAACCCACACGGATTGTCGAATTCATCAACTTAGATTAATTCTCTTCACCCAATACGAAACCAGCGAGCCCCACACCCTTGGTGGAGGAAACCCAACAAACAACAGCAGTTGGCATGGACATTAATATGTCAGAAATGGGATAGAGCCAGCAGGCCAAGGACATAGGAAATCCTTCACACCCAGAAGACCCTGAAGAGGCCCCGAGGGTTAATAGGACTGTCCCAAACCAGACAGAAGTAGTCGCACTAGGAAGGTCACACATAGCAGTGTTGGAGTAGCCACAGAAGGGTATAGTAGAAGATTTCACCGATCGGCCAGAGGCATATATAGAGGACAGAAAAATGGAGGCACGAACCTTGATTCATCCACCACATCAAAAGGGCAAGAAGCCAGTAGCAAGATCATCTCGTAGACAGGATGAAACAACCATAGTCTTACTGTGCATTCCGGAAGGGGTGTGTATCACGTCTAACCTATTAGGATGTGTGGAAAAAATACGGTACTTGGACCACGATGTGACCGACATGGACAAGTTTCCTAAGTTTGCAAGGCAATTTTACCTAGACACCGTGGGTATAAGACCCTTCAGCGATCCAATTTTGCAACCAAAACAGTGGGTAGTTGGATTGGCCAACACCAGGATTCTAAACCTGTTGGATATCCCACATTTTGGAAGGAGTCGCGATGTAAAAAACGGTGTTAAGAAAATGATGAAAGTCACCCACAGAGGGTACTTATGGGTGGAAGAGACTATCTCGATAGACGTAGAGATCATTGCATTCATTACAGGGTTGGCATCTCAAGATGACAAGACAAAGGATAAAGCATTGGAGGAGAATATGAATAAGATATATGGAACATAAAGAGGGTTGCAAGGAATCATCATCAAGCACATCAGTGATGCAAAAACAAGGCTAGCCACCAAACTCATGGTGTGAAAGTTTCTTAGGAAGTGTCATAAGAAGGAATTCCTTGCCAGGGTCATTGCGGCTGCAGTACAGTGCACAGAGGGCACTATGATCAATTGGGCCCCGTAATTATTAAACATGTTCCTAGAGGACTGCAAAGTGGTGCAGGACCTGGGGACATAGTTTCACACTTCTTGGCTACTCATCTTGATTTCCCTGATCAGATGGAGGGATCCTAAGTATACATACTTTTGCAAGAGAACCAGTCATTTCCGCGTAGCACGATACATATCATTGGGGAGTACTTTATACTCCAAAAACAGAAGTGCAAATGCAAGCATGTTCACAGGGTATTACAACAACCTCCAAGAAAGCATTGCCAACACTTGGCCAATTATTCCAGAAGTGGATGTGCAATATCGGGACATCGCCAACTTCAAAGAGACTAGGAATATTGTATGGATCCAAGTGCGAAGGGATCCCAAGAATGAATAGCTACAACTATGATACTGTGTCAAAGAAGAGGACATAGAAATGGCCATCAAGGATTGGCAAGATGACTCGAGAGTTCTAGTTTTGACTCAATATATGCCCACAGATAAGGATGATGAGGCAAGGAAAGACCAGACACCTACCGGAGATAAATTTTCTCCCAAGAAGCCAAAGCCAAGTCAGAATCCGACATAACAAAAAAAAGAGGGTGCGCCAAAGAAAGGTACCCAGGTAGGGAGAAATGACACAGCACATGCACCGAAAGATCAGGAAAAAGGGGGTGAGACAGCACAAAGAACCACATCAAGTGCTACCCAACAGGAACAAGTCCAAACCAAGAGTCTGATCATACACATGGGGGGTGAGTGCAATAAGGCCAAGGTGCATAAGGCCCTGCCAGAATATACAATCACCGAGGACGACGCAGACTTCGTGGCCGAAAGAGTCCACGATCGAGCAATTGAGGATTTTGAAGCCACCCAACACCAAATGGACCAAATTCGGGACAATTTGTCTGACATGAGGCAGGTCTTAGAGAATATCAAAGAAAGGCAGAGGGGGGAAGAGGAATAGATTCATTCCCCGCAGTATCAGAAGCAGGAGCCAAGGCTGCATCGAGTGAATAGGATATGATCCAGACACTAGCACAGGTGAGCTCAAATTTCCACATTACACCCAGTATGTTGCGCATGGATGAGATTGTAGGCTAGACACCCTTGAAATATTTGGCCCATATACAGTTGTTCATGGGGCAGATACCAACCAAGGAATTATACAAACTGCAAGTCAGTGTTGCGCAAGAGGTGCAGTCGTGCGCACGAACAGATGTAGCAGAATTGCAGCACACCAAGGACAAAAAAGAGGAGTTGGAGTTGGTTCTTGAGCAATTCAAAATCAATACCAGAGATGAGAAATATCGCGTGGATAGGCTCAAGAAGGGAGTGGTTGTAGCCTATGACAAAATTCCAAAAATCTAGCAAATAGAAGATCCCACAAAAACATAGAAAATTGATCAAATTGTGAAAACGATTGATCAATACAAACAATAGATCAAGAACCTCCAGGAACAACTCATTCCTACTAGTCCCCCAGAGGTGAAGGAACAAAGGAAGCAGGAAGCAGTCGGACAAATGGATGAAATGGAACATAAGTCAACACAACTGTCGACTTGTTTGATAGAGTATCACAGCCTTGGACAAAGATGGAGTAGGATCAACAGGTCCAACACTTGGACCGAGAAGAGGAAAGGATAAGCGCAAATATCCAAGACCTCAAGTAGAGGCAGAAAAATATGAATATCACTGAGTTCCTCAAAGGTGTACAACATATGAAGAATCTACAAGAAGAGCTCATAGCTACGCAAACACAGAAGAAGGATCAACAAGCTCAAATGGAACCACTCCAATAGCTAGTAGCAGAGTTCATTGCACAGGCAGAGGAGGCAAAGAAGAACATGGCACAAACTCAGGCAGAGTGCACATAAATGATCAGTGAGGAGATCACAGTGCAAGTGTTGGACGCGCTCAGAGAAAATATCGTGCAGGCTAAAACACAAGCAAGGGAACTCACAAACAAGTTCCATACTCTCACAGGAGTTTTTGAAGAAGCGCACAAAGCTTAGGTGGCTCGGGATGAGCCACATGTCAGTGTTGGGGGTCTGTTGGACGCAAGCCTAGTCAGGGGAAAAGGCTATTTTGGTAAGAGAAGAACGAAGGGAAGAAAGGATAGCTAGAAGGAAAAGAAACATGTGCGAGGGAATCATGTGAAGCACGCATGAAAGGAATACCTAATGATGTTATCGTTAGGGTTTTTTCAATGTATTGTAATGAATGATGTGACAAGAATATAAATAAGTAGTACTTAGGGGACAAGGAGGATGGAAGAGAGACTGGTGAAAAACAAGGAGAGTCTGAAAGTTGTAAGGTCTGTAAGAACTATATTATTCCGTAATATGGTGATCTAGAGAAGTAGTGAGAGACTCGATCCCAAGGTTTATATCACAGGTTGAGGAGCCTGGTGTGATCTAGTCAGCCTCACAGGAATCGGGGAGCCTGTTGAGAGTGTAAGCTCCAAGATTGTAACACGCGCGGTGTGACATATTACTGAACCATAATAAAGATCTTGAGAGAGAGATCTTTGTGGACGTATCCCAGGAGGGGGTGAACCACGGTAACACTTGTGTTATGCGGTTGAATGTATGTGTCTCTATTGTTGTTAAGTATTGAATGTTAGATGAATGAATGAGGGAACTAGTTAGTCCTGATACTCCACATGCATGAATAGAATGACTGCTTTAATTAGATGTTAGACTAAATAAATAAATATCATAAGGTACAACCACAGATCTCCACTTATTCTCGGGATGCAAGCACCTGAGTATTGCAGCCACCCATAAAGTTACCTAGGGTGAGACTGCATTGTACACCCTGTGTTTTGCGTTTCCTTTTGGTTTAACAAAGAGGCCGATAGTTTTATAGTGATTTTGTTGGGACCTTGCTAAATATGAACATGGTTCAATCTACGATAGTATGGTAGGATCAAATTAGATAATTGAAAAAGTATAATAACATAAAATCCAACACCATGCATTTCCTTTCCTTTCCATGCCTTCACTTTTTTGGCCTTTCCTTTCCATGCCATGTCTTCCCATGTCTTTCTTTTCCATGCCTTTCCTTGCCTTGCCATGCCTTCACTTTCCTTTCCATACCTTTCCTTGCCTTCCCATGCCTTTCCTAGCCATGTCTTCCCATGCCATGCCTTTCCTTGCCTTGCCTTGCCTTGCTTTCACTTTACTTCACTTGTCATTCCATGCCTTTCCTTGACATGCCTTGCCTTGTCTTTTCATTCCTTCACTTTCCTTTCCTTGCCTTTCCTTTCCATGTCTTTACTTCCCATGCTTTGTCTTTCCATGGCTTCCCTTTCCTTTCCACGACTTCACTTTCTTTACCTTGTCTTACCATGCCTTGCCTTCCCATGCCTTGCCTTTCCTTTCCTTTCCTTTATGTCCCATGCATTGTCTTGTCTTTCCTTCCCATGCCATGTATTTCCATTCCATGCCATGCCTTTCCTTTATTTGCATTGTCTTCCCATTTATTTCCTTTCCTTTCCATGCTTTCCCATGCCTTCCCATGCCTTCCCATGCCTTTCCTTCCCATTCATTGCCTTCCCATACCTTCCCATGCCTTACCTTACCTTTCCTTTCCATGCCTTCCCATGCCATGCCTTGCCATGCCTTCCCATGTCTTTCCTTGTCATTCCTTCCCATACCTTGCCTTGTCTTGCCTTTCATTCCCATGCCTTTCCTTTCCATGCCTTCCCATTCCATGCCTTGCTTTTCCAATTTGGTCTAGAAGCATAAAATCCAAACCAAGCGGCATAACAAATTTTGTTAAGATCCTGCAAGTCTATTTGGACAAGGCCCACGTGAATGCACTACCCAAAAATGTCTAACATAGTGTTCTTGAAATAAAGCCCCTCTTCAGAAATTGCACTATGCCTCATTGAGAAAAACCATAGTGTCAGAGATACTCCAACAAATGATTTTTGGGTGGACGAAATGATAGAGGAGGAGGCCCACCAGTTGAACCTGATGCTTGGGATATAATGAAACCCACAGGTTTTCCATTCGAGTCTCAGTTTGAGTTTTATCGTGAGTTCCAACTTGCCTCCTAGATCCATTTAGGGACATGTGGACAATTTGGTCTAGGGGAATAAAATCCAAACCGAGTGGCATAACAGAGTTCTGTAAGCTCCCGCAATTTTGTTTGGCCAAGGCCCACGTGACTACACTACCCAAAAATTCCCGACATGGTGTTCTTGAAAATCGACCTCCTCTTCAGAAATTGCACTATGCCTCATTAAGAAAAACCCTAGTGGAAAAGATACTCCAAAAAATAGTTTTTCGGTGGAAAAAATGACAGCGGAGGAGCCCCACTAGCTGAAACCTGGTGCTCTGGATCCAATGCAATTGATAGTTCATCCATCCGAGTCTCATTTTCAATTTTATCACGACTTGGAACTCACCTCCGCAATACATTTAGGGACATGTGGCCAATTTGGTTCGAGGGCATAAAATCCAAACCGAGCGGCATAATGGATTTACGTAACATCCCATAATTTTGTTTGGCCAAGGCCCACATGACTACACTACCCAAAAATTCCCAACATAGTGTTCTTGAAAATCAACCTCCTCTTCAGAAATTGCACTATGCCTCATTGAGAAAAACCCTAGTGTCGGAGATACTCCAACAAACGGTTTTCCAGTGGACGAAATGACAGAAAAGGGTCTCCAGTAGATGAAACCTAATGCTTTGGATCCAATGCAATTGATGTTTCATCCATCCGAGTCTCGGTTTGATTTTTTTCGCGATTTGCAACTCACCTCCTCAAGCCATTTAGGGACATGTGGCCAATTTGGTCTGGGGGAATAAAATAAAAATTGAGTGGCATAACGGAGTTTCATAAGCTCCCACAAGTATTTTTAACCAAGGCCCATGCATTTACACTACCCAAAAATGCTTGAAACAATGTTCTTGAAAATCGAACTCTTTAGAAATTGCACTATACTTCATTGAGAAAAACCCTAGTGCCGAAGATACTCCAACAAATGATTTTCCCACAGATGTAATGATAGAAGAGGGGCCCCACTAGCTGAAACTTGGTGCTCCTGATCCAATGTAACTGATGGTTCATCCACCCGAGTCTCAATTTGAGTTTTATCGTGAGTTGCAACTCGCCTCCTAAATCCATTTAGGGACATGTGGCCAATTTGGTCAAGGGGCATAAAATCCAAACCAAGCATCATAATAGAGTTATGTAATCTCCCGCAAGTATTTTTTTCCAAGGCCCAGGCGACTAACCTACCCACAAATTTCTGACACAGTGTTCTTGAAAATCGACCTCCTATTCAGAAATTGCACTATGCCTCATTAAGAAAAACCGTAGTGCTAGAGATACTATAACAAATGGTTTTATGGTGGACATAATGATAGCGTAGGGGGGCCACTAGATTAAACCTAATGTTATGGATCCAATGCAACTGATGTTTCATCCATCTGAGTCCCATTTTGAGTTTTATCGTGAGTTGCAACTCACCTCCTCAAGCCATTTAGGGACATGTGGCCAATTTGTTATGGGGGCATAAAATCCAAATCGAGTGGCATAACGAAGTTTCATAATCTCTCTCAAGTCTATTTGGCTATGGACCATTCAACTACACTACCCACAAATTCCCAACACAGTGTTCTTGAAAATCAACCTCCTCTTCAAAAATTGCACTATGGCTCATTGAGAAAAACCCTAGCATCAAAGATAATCCAACAAATGGTTTTTCGATGGACGGAATGATAGCGGAGGGGGTCCACTAGATAAAACTAGGCTCTTTGGATCCAATGCAATTAAAGGTTCATCCATCTGAGTCCCAATATGAGTTTTATCACAAGTTTCAACTCTCCTCCTCAAGCCATTTAGGGACATTTGGCCAATTTTGTCTAGGGGCATAAAATCCAAATGAAACAACATAACAAAGTTTCGTAAGCTCCTGCAAGTCTATTTGGCCAAGGCCCATGTGACTACACTACCCAAAAATTCCTGACAGAGTGTTCTTTAAAATCAACCTCCTTTTCAAAAATTGCACTATGCCTCATTGAGAAAAACCCTAGTGCCAGAGATACCCCAACAAGCAATTTTTGGGTGGACGAAATGATAGCGGAGGGATCCCACTAGTTGAAACCCGGTGCTCTAGATCCAATGAAACTGACGATTCATCCATTCGATTCTTGGTTTGATATTTATTGTGAGTTTCAACTCGCATCCTCAATCCATTTAGGGACATGTGACCAATTTGGTCTGGGGACATAAAACACAAACAAAAAGGAAAGGAAATGGAAGGAAAGGAAAATCAAGGCAAGGCAAGGAAATCAAAGGCAATACATTACAAGGCTAAGCATGTCATGACATTTCAAGGCAAGGAAAGTTCTAGCTCTAGGTGCAGGTGCAGGTGTAGGTGTAGGTGTATGTCTAGTAAATCATATTACGTATGATAATCCATGTTTGAAAAATATATGATACCTTAGATATAGGAATAAAGAGAGCTTATGTTATGACATTGAAATTCTCATGCAATTATTTTTATATAATATATATGGGATAACAAGTTGTATAATTACATGCTTAATCAATCCTTTGATTGTAATTTTTTTGTATTAAACATGTTCATTTAATACAAGCATTATTTACATATTATACTTGTTCATTTAGTCAAGGTATGGCAAGTGAAGGCTAGGTATAGCAAGTGAAGGCATGGAAATGCATGACATTCCATGGCATGGTATGGAAAGGCATGGCATGGTATGGAAAGGAATGACATGGAAAGGAAAGTCATGGCATGGAAAAGCATGGCATGACAAGTGAAGGCATGGCGTGGAATGGAAAGTGAAGGCATGGCATGACATGGCATGGCAGGGAATGGTATGGAAATCCATGGCATGTCAAGGCATGGTATGGAAAGGAATGACATGGAAAGGAAAGTCATGGCATGGAAAAGCATGGCATGACAAGTGAAGGCATGGCGTGGCATGGAAAGTGAAGGCATGGCATGACATGGCATGGCAGGGAATGGTATGGAAATCCATGGCATGTCAAGGCATGGTATGGAAAGGAATGACATGGTATGGAAAGGAATTGCATGGTATGGTATGGAAAGGAATGGCATGGTATGTCAAGGCAAGGCATGGCATGACATGGCATAGAAAGGAAAGGAAATACAAGGAAAAATATAACAACCCTTAGAACAAGTAATCATTAAATTAAAGGGGGCCAAAAATGAAAGCTTAAACTAGGGTTTAGATAACAAATTCATGATAAAATGCAAGATGACACATGACATACCTACAATATTCAAGATATCAATCCCTAAAGGGATGAAAATTATGACATAAATGTAATAAAAGGTGCCAAGGTGTATTCCAAGGGTTTAATTGTGAGCCATGGAAATGGCAAGGCAAGGAATACCATGCCAAGGATACCATATCATACCATAACATACCATACCATACCACACCATACAATACCATGGCATGGAAAGGCAAGGAATACCATACCATACCTCTCCATACCATGCCAAGGATACCATACCATACCATACCATACCATGACTTGGCAAGGCAAGGCAAGGAAATGCATACCATACCATGGAAAGGCAAGGCAAGGGAAGTAAATGCATATCATACCATACCATACCATGGAAATGCAAGGCATGACATGGCATGGAAAGGCATACCATACCATGGCAAGGAAAGGCAAGGCATGGCATGGAAAGGCATACCATACCAGGCCAGACAATACCATGGCAAGGCAAGGAAAGGAATGGAATGGAAAGGCACACCATACCATACCAACACAAGGCATACCATACCACTCCATACCATGGCTTGGCAAGGAAAGGAAAGGAAAGGCATACCATACCATACCATACCATGGCAAGGAATACTGATGACCCTTCATTTTGACATGGTTTTGACATGATGTTGCCTATATTGTTTTTCAATAATGCCTATATATCTATCAAATCCTTATCATATCACTATCTATATACATCAAACTTGCAGTCCTTAGAATGATAAGGTAAAATGTTAATTAATTTATATATTTCTTTTGATTTCAATACTTTAAGAAGGTTTAAATGAGATTTTTCCAATATTGGTGAATGATGAAAATAGTTCATGTGCCAAATGAATCATTCATGTTCACAGAGTTTAGTTCCTTCTAATAGAGTTCAATTCTCGATGTGATTTTAAAGGTTGACATATCTCTAGGTGTTTTGATGAGAATCGGAAAAATGGGTTTTGGAGGTTGGAGGCCCGATATGGTTTCATGGTGTTTTTTTTTATTCCCAAGTCATTCATAATAAGTGTGGAGTCGTGGTCAAATATATGGTCAAACTTCTCCTTTAATGCAGATAGTTGGATAGCTCATCAACAAATCGAGATTCTCGATCTCATTCCTATGAATGAGATCCAATAGATATAGTTAAAAATTCTCTACAGTTTATTGTTAGTTAACCTAATCTTTATGATCCGATCATGAATTTAATGAATCAAAAAACTTGGTTATTTTTTATATTTTTGTTTCTAAGAGATTAAGATAGGCAATTTAGCATGGAATTGGTTTTATCCATTTGGAAAAGGCTTTGTTTATATGTATGAAGGACTAAAGAACACACTTAGTAAGGAGTGGGACTCTATCTATGTAATATGAAGCTATGATTTAATAATAAAGATCCATTACTATTACTTTGTGTTGTTGGTGTTAGTTTGTTACTAAGTGATTCAAAGTAGCATGTTCTCAAGGAAGGAAGGGCCCCATTCCAGGAAGCAATGCTACATATATAAATAGTATATTTACAAAGTTATTTCATTTCATCTGTAATCAGTTTGTTTCATATTTTTGTATTTCCTTTCTCGGTAAGATTAGTGTCACTTTTTCTATATCTTCCAATAAATGATTAATTGAAGGTTCATTAAGTCCATTTTTCAAACCATCTTTCCATTTTTTATACCAAGGCAAGGCATACCATACCATGGCTTGGCAAGGAAAGGCAAGGCAAGGCATAACATACCATATTGATCTGGATTTTATAATCTGAATGAAATGAATACAAATCTATATTATTAACACAGATATTCAATGAACAATAACATGGATACAATAAAACTTTGCTTCTATTAATAAACAAATATGTTGAAACTGTAAAATCCAGACTGAAACCATCTTCCTAGAATGGTGGTGACTTATCTCTGAGAAGATATGTGACAGTTGCGCTCATTCCCAATACGTTGAGTACAATAAGGCTCTGAAATATTTTTTACAACAAAAATGGATTCCAAAACCCTAGACATATAAAAGCCTAACCCTAGGATATTAAGAACCAAGACTCATGTGGGCCTCATTGGGGTAATTTCGTACATCAACTTCTCACGGTCATAGCTTTTGCATACAATCTTTGTTTTAGACGCACAATAGCTCGTTGGAACTTTATATCAGAGGAATACATAGTATGTGTTGGAGTTACTTCACACACACCTAGGATTTATTTTTTATAAGGTTTTTATTTTTTTATTAGTCATAATTAGTCATTATCTAGTCTCCTATATTTTAGGAGAGAATATTCTCTTTCAATTCACACTTTAATTTGACTAGTTGAGTTGAGTTTAGATGTTGCATTGGGATCATCACCATGCTAATTCGAACTTGCCTTGGTATCATCACCAAAGTGGCGTATTATCCTTGATTCCTTGAGTTAACTCCTCACTACTTTCTGTTCAATCAGTTAACTGAAGATTAGTTGACTAGTTAACTCAACTAGGTGGCAGTTCACTCCCGTAACTGCCTGAGAGACTAGAATAGGTGGCAGTTCACTCCTATAATTGTTGGTGTGTGTCCAGATCACTCTAGACCACCACTATGGTGACTTGGTTCACCTCAATTCAAACTCATTGAGTTATACAGAGTATATCATGTGTAAATCATTCATTATTCACAACAGTTAATGAGAATTCTTTCCATTCTTTCTCTCATTCTTATTTTTCCAATTCTCTCTGCAAATGTGTGTATCATTGTTTATCTATATCTATTATGTGCAGGTCAACATATTTACATGGTATCAGAGCCGACAGACTTCTAATCAAAAGCTACACCAAAAAAATTTGCAGGTACAAAAGATTGAAGACAGCGGAAAGATGGAATTCCAAAAAGAATTCATTCTTACACCTTACAACTATTTTGCATGGAAGGAGAAAATAGCCATACATCTCTGATCCAGAGGGTTTGTATAGGTTAACCATGAATACAGATACAGAACTGACATCAACCATAGAAAAATCCAAGTACTTAAATCACATGGATGAGGCACTCAGAACAATTTGCAGTCTTATTTCTCCCGATCTCCTTTTTCATATATTTTCCTGTAAAACTGTTGGGGCTCAGAAATGTCCTATTCTCATCCACCTTTCCCTTCATCATTCTCCACATTTCATCACCCCATTAACCTTTCATGATATCATTTCCATAAATATACTGGGGATTCACCTTATTGTTCTCCACTTTATTCATTTTAGTATTTAAAAGCAATTTGTGATTAAATGTTAGAAAATCAACATGTTTTCATATATATCTCAAATATGTGTTAGCTTTGTAATTTGTAGGAATATGTGAAGGATTAATTCAAAGGACTTCTTGAATACTTCCTCCACCATTTCAATATTTGAGGAGATAATTCAAGCCCATTCCAAGGAGAAGATCATGGAGATTTGGTTGGAATATCTTATCTAAGATATATGAGAGATATGTGTGAGGATTTAAAGGGATTATATTTTGCAATAATGGAAAATAGGTTGAGAGAATAGTGGATCTGTAATAATGAGATGGTTATATTATCTTCAAGGCTCTCATGTATAAAAGAGAGTGCTCTCTCTTCATGAGGATTCAATTAGATTATTCAAGTAGAATAGGAGTTATATTATGTAATTAGAATCAGAGTAGTCATTAGGATTCGAAAGAGAAAGGGATTCTTAGCTTTGATTCATGGATTTGGTTTTCATGCTTTCATTATTATGTTATGAAGATTGATTTGGTTATTTTAATATAAGATTTCTTCATTAGATTGAGCTCACATATATTGTTGTGTCATTCAACTCTTCACTTGTTGTATCTATTTTTCCTTCATGTAGTTCTCCATTTCTATATTAATTCCATTTACGCAATTTCTCATTCTTAGATTAATTTCATTTATGCAACTAGATTAATTCAATTTCAGTCGTGTGTTAGATTAATGGTTCTATTTCAGTCATGCGTTAGATTAATGATTCAATTTCAGTTGTATCTTAAACATTAGATTAGATTAGTCCTGCTTCAATCTTTCATATACTTTGCATGTGCTTCGTCATTTTACGACCCCCGGGTTGACAAATTAGATAAGTTGTGTAAATACTACAATGCAATTAATTCAACATTATTTCGGCCCAATGTAACGATTGTTGTTCCTTTTGCAAGTCATGTTGTTCCTTTGAATAGAACAACTGTCGTTCCCTTTACGATTGTTGTTCCTTTACAGGTGTTGCATCTATGGAGGTTGGGTATTGAAAACGGAAGGTAAGAACCTACGTAAGCGACAAGTAGAACGTTTGTGCCAGCACCTACCTTTGGTTGATGCATAGAGGTTGTTTTTAGGACATCTTTAGAGCCCAACAAAGACTCCCAATGAAGCCTAGACCATCCTGGAAGGGCTCTTTGGAAAATAGGATGAGATGAGGGGACACATGCTGGAGGTGGAGCTTCCCACATTGGATCCAAAAAGCTTCGAGAATATCCAAGATTTCTTTACAAAATTCAAGGATTTGCTGTCGCAACTCAAAGCTTGTAGGGTTGATAAATCGAAGGAGGAGAAACAAATGGTTCTCACCATTCTCTCCAAGCTTGGACCTGAATTCTCTATATTCGTATCCACATTCCATACTGTCAGATTCACCTCTGGATCCACCTGGAAGATGCCTTCTCTTGAGGACTTTATCGAATCCTTGACACAAGAGAAAACCAAGATCATCAACATGGGCACAATCAAAGGCCTAAGGGCACATGCACTCACTGTCCATGATGGCAGCCACAAATATCATAAATATAAATATAAAGATAAGAGGAAAGTTAATGCACATACAAAGAAGGAAGGGTACACAAAACCCTTCACCGATGCCTCCGGATCCAAAGGAGAAAAGGGAAGAAAATGAGAGAAATGCACATACTGTCACAAAGGATTCCATTCGGAATCTGCATGCATGCAAAAAAAAATAGATCTGATGTCTTATATACTTCAGCAAAACAACCTTGGAGATCACATCCCCGAGGGTGCAAAGAAGAAGAAGCCAAAAGATCTGAATTCCAAGAAAGGCAATTATAGCCATGCGTTGATTGCCATCAACTCCTCTCCCGATGCTTGGATAGTAGATTCAAGAGAATCACATCACATGGCTGCCTCAGAAGTAGTCTATTCTTCTTTGGATGCATGCAAAGGTCCTCCTATTCTCATGGGGGACAACTCTTCTATCGAAGTCACCGACAAAGGAAGAATTGAACTCACCAACGGAAGCTTCGAGAACGTGCTTCATGTTCCCAAGCTTTCTGTCAACCTTCTCTCTGTGTATCAGATGACGAATTATGGAACCGTAAATAAATTTGTATTCACACCAAATTCCATGGACATATACGACATGCAAACCAACTCCAGGGTTGCTACCGGTGAGGTAAATCATCAATCTAGATTGTATACATTTTCTGAATTCATTGAACCTGATTCTGCTTTACTGCTTACTCATGCTAATGAAAGTAGTAGGATATGGCACGAAAGGTTTGGACATTTGAATTTTAGATACATGCAATAGCTTAGAAAGCACAGATTAGTTGATGGTCTACCAGACATCCATTTCTCCAAGGGAGTATGTGAGGGATGTGTTCTTGGAAAACACCCTCAAGAGAAATTTGTCGAAGGAAAGTCTCAACGAGCTTCAGCACCTTTAGATCTGATCCACAATGACCTCATGGGTCCTTATCCACATCCATCGATCAGCAAAGCGAGGTTTGTTCTTATTTTTTTTTATGATATCTCACGTTTTACTTGGATCTCTTTCTGAGGCAAAAATTCGAGGTCTTTCAACACCTCAAAGATTTCAAAGATTTGGTTGAGACACAGTCTAGAAAGAAGATCAAAGTCCTCTGAAATGATAATGGGGGAGAGTATGTGAATCATGAGATTTATAATCTTTTCCATGAGGCAGGGATTCAGTTGCAACATACAATTCCCTACACTCCACAGCAAAACAAAGTTGCCGAGCGGAAAAACAAATCTCTACAGGAGATGGCATCTTGTATGTTGCATGCAAACTTACTACCACAGATACTATGGGCTGAAGCACTTTACTGTGCAACATACATCCAAAACAGATCTCCTCATATATCTGTCAAGGATAAGACCCCCTATGAGGCTTGGAGCGGCCTCAAATCGGAAGTGGCCCACTTTCACATTTTTGGTTCACGTGCATGGGCCTGAATTCCCTCTGAAAAGAGGAAGGCACTTGATCCACAGAGTACTGAGTGCATTTTTTTGGATACCCCGATGGTGTGAATGGATATCGGCTTATTGATCTTTCCTCGGAATGACTCATCATTGAGCGTAGTGTCCAATTTGAGGAAAATGTCTTGCATGTACCTCAGCAATCGCATGCAGACACCTTCACTCTTCCACCTGTCCGAGATGTTGAGCATGCACATGTTGACTGTTATTCAGACGAGAGTTCTGATTCAGAGGACTCAGACGATTCAGATTCAAAGTCATTACAGTCAGATGCAGACTCAGAACATCTAGATGTAGTCGCAGAGCCAGAGCAGAGGCCCAAGTGGGCACAGACTACTCTTCAGGATGCACGGGATCTTGTTGGAAATCTAGCCGATACTAGGAGGACTCGATCTGATTTCAAGGAGCCTCCTATTTCACTCACTTCCATTGAACCATTTCCTTTCAGGCATATTTTCTTGGTTCAGTCTTCATATCTACAGTCTTATGGCAAGGCTGCTGGAAATCCCTTTTGGGAATCCGCCATGCAGGAGGAGTACAACTCCCTCCTCGAGAACCAAACTTGGGATCTGGTTCCCCTTCCTTCTGAGAGGAAACTTTTCATATGAAGATGGTTCTACAGGACCAAGAGCGCAGTGGATGGATAGATCAGCAGATACAAATCCAGGCTTGTCGCCAAAGGCTTTCATTAGGTTCATCGTATTGACTATGATGAGACCTTCACTCCAGTAGTGAAGATGGATTCCATACAATTGGAACTTGCCATTGCGGCAGCCAAGGGATGGGAAGTCCATCAGATGGACGTGAAGAATGCATTTCTTCACGGTGATCTCTCTGAGGAGATCTACATGGAGCAGCCCCAAGGATTTATGCAGGACTCAACTTTGGTCTGTCGACTGAAGAAGTCACTTTATGGCCTCAAGCAGGCTCCGAGGGAATGGTATGCCAAGATGGACTCCTACCTATTGTCATGGAACTTTGTACATTGTAAATCAGACTTGAATGTATACATGCTCAGGACGGTTGATTCACTTCTACTTTTAGTTCTGTATGTCGATGATTTGTTGATCACCGGTTGCTCGACTTCAGCGATAGCTACATTCAAGAGGATTCTTCATGACAGGTTTTTTATGACAGACATGGGTCCACTACACTTCTTCCTTGGACTTGAGATTAGTCAAGATGCATCAGGCATCAAACTGTCTCAAGACAAATATGCACAAGATTTCCTTGAGAGATTTCACATGACAGACTGCAAGTCTGCTCCGACTCCTTTCCTATCAGGAGTCAAACTTGAGGATGGCAGGGAGACTCCATTGGTTGACAGCACATTGTACAGACAGCTAGTGGGAAGCTTGTTGTATCTCACACACTCCAGACCAGACCTCTCATATGTAGTTGGCGCAGTTTCCAGGTTCATGCAGGAGCCGCATGAGCTACATTGGAAAGATGCAAAGTGTATCCTTCGATACGTATAGGGCACCATCATCTTTGGGATTCATTATGCAACAGAATCTACATTAGATCTCATTGGTTTTACTGATTCTGACTAGGCTGGCGATAGCATTGATCGCAAGTCCACATCTAGTTACTCACTCAGTCTTGGTTTCGGGCCTATCTGTTGGTCGAGCAAGAAGCAAGTTTCCATTGCTCTATATTCAGCTAAGGCAGAGTACAGAGGGGTAGTTAACATAACCATTCAGGTTATGTAGCTACAACATTTTCTCACTGAGTTGGGCATTCAGTTTCATCGGTCGATCGTCATCTGGTGTAACAACTAGAGTACTCTGAAGTTCTGTAGAGATCCAGTTCAGAGGCAGCGAACGAAGCACATCGAGATCCACATGCACTAAATCCTAGACTTAGTAGACGAGGGGATCATTGACTTACAGTTTTTTCCTTCAGCAGAACAAACGGCCTATATTTTCACCAAGACCTTCACTGAGCAGAAATTCCATTCTCTGTGAGGTCGTCTTGGAGTGAAGGACACAGTTTCCTAGCAACTATAGTTCTTCTTTTTTTACATACATTGTACCTTGAGGGGGGGGGGGTTCTCATGAGGTTTTCCCTCTTTCCACACTTTATTTTCAGTGTATCTTTTGTACTTGGATACCTAACATGGCCTCGTTGTCGGGACCCAATCTTTATTTTCACCATAGTGATGTTTAGGGGGGGTGTTGGAGTTACTTCACACACACATAGGATTTATTTTTCCTAAGGTTTTTATTTTCTTATTAGTCATAATTAGTCATTATCCAGTCTCCTATATTTTAGGAGAGAATATTCCACCTAGAGAATATTCTCTTTCAATTCACACTTCAGTTTGACTAGTTGAGTTGAGTTTAGATGTTGCATTGAGATCATCACCATGCAACATCGGGATCATCACCATGATAATTCGACCTTGCCTTGGTATCATCACCAAAGTGGCGCATTAGCCTTGATTCCTTGAGTTAAATCCTCACTACTTTCTGTTCAGTCAGATAACTGAAGACTAGTTGACTAGTTAACTCAACTAGGTGGCAGTTCACTCCCGTAACTGCCTGAGAGACTAGAATAGGTGGCAGTTCACTCCCGTAACTGTTGGTGTGTGTCCATATCACTCTAGACCACCACTATGGCGACTTGGTTCACCTCAAGTTGAACTCATTGAGTTATACAGAGTATATCATGTGTAAATTATTCATTATTCACAACGGTTAATGAGAATTCTTTCCATTCTTTCTCTCCTTCTTCTTTTTTTTCCAATTCTCTTTGCAAATGTGTGTATCATTGTTTAGCTAGATCTATTCTTTGCAGGTCAACACATTTACATTATGGGATCAAAATTTATTTTTTCTATAGATTGGCTATGGAGAGCCCTAAAAATGTTGTTTAGGGCCTCAAAACAACCCCAGAAGTTCAGGACCCAAAAACTAGGAAAAAACTGCCAAACTAAAAAACTGTCAAGATGAGCCAATTGGAATAGGTGGGTGACCACTGATATCCACCTGGATCAATCCTCCCCCCTTTGGAAGTAATGGTATCCATTGCATTGAGCTCCCACATCAGATGAGTAAATTTGTGTTGAATCTGGTTGTGAGTGAGCCACTTGCCTTGGTGTAGGAGCTTCCCTACTTTGACAACCCGATAAAGCTATATCCTCTGCTGGCAAGTTCCCTTGACCTATGTTTCCATGATCTGATCAATGGATTCCTATTCCATGCAGTTAGGTTTGAGCTCTTTTGGCGTCAATTGTTCTACTATCTCTCAGGTTTCCAATAATGGTGGAAAATATGGCCGAAGGAGATCCACATTGAACACTGGGTGCAAGCCAAGGAAGGGGGGAATATTGAGCTCAAAATCATTGTCTCCCACAACCTTGGTGATGGTGTAAGGTTCAGAGCGTAGTGGAGGAAGCTTTCGATGGGGCCCTGTAATGTGTTCTTTCTGCAAGTGAAACCAAACTTTGTCTCCCACCTGAAACTTGTGTGGCACCCGATGCTGATCATGGCACTACTTATACTTGGCATTGGATTTCTTTAAAATATCCTAAACCTATTGGCGGATGTGTTGGATCCTCTCAATGGACCGGGTGGATTTGTCAGCTTCATTTTGAGCATGGGACGAGTTTTTCTGGGTGGTCGCAAGGGGTAGTGCAACATCCATGGGACCCAATGGTTGAAATCGCATCCCCACCTGAAAGGGGCTATGGTCAGTTGAGCTATGTATGGATCTATTGTAGTTGTGTTGAACATAGGAAAGACTCTCATACCATGTGAAGGGATTCTTGGAATTGTACATGTGCAGAATATGCACGATCATCTAGTTGATGACCTTGTTTTGACCATCTGTTTGGGGGTGGAAGGTAGTGGATTTGGTGAGCTTGGTGTCCAGCAGTGACCAGAGGCTTGACGAGAATGTGTTGAGGAACCGATTGTCCCAATTTGAGATAATGGTTTGTGTTAATCCAAAATGTACCCACACTCATTCAAATAACATCTTGACAGTGGACTCCACTGTGATGATCTTCTTGCAAGCGACCATAATCACCATCTTGGAAAAGTGATCAACAATTCAAAAAACACAGTCATTTCCCCTCTTGGTAGATGAAAGGCCCGACATGTAGTCCATTGAGATGGATTCCCACGGCTTGTCAGGAGTAGGTAGAGGGGTATACATGCCTTATTTCTTAGTGGTCGGCTTATAAATAGTGCATGCAGTGCAGGACCTGATATACTTGTTGAAATCCTGTGGAAGTTTCAACGAGTAGAAATGTTGTTGCAACACTGCCACTATATTTTCGACGCCGAAGTGTCCTACCACACGACTGTAGTGGGATTCCCAAATCAGATTTTCTTGCTTGCTTGATGGAACACAAAGATGGCCCACATGACACAATAGCCCATCCTGAAGATGGAAATTGGTGACAATGGCGTTTGTGCTGAGAGGAGAAGCAAAGGCAAGCAAAAGATAAAGAATTGGGATAGAATGGTAGCCAAGCTTAAGGCTAATTTGATGCCCAAGGATTATCAGATTAATCTGTTCAGGAAGATGCAGAACCTGAGACAGAAAGGGATGACAGTTAAGGAGTACACAGAGGAGTTCTATAGGCTGAACATCAGAACTAGACAAAGGGAGAGAGATGAAGAAAAAGTTTCCAGATATATAAATGGTCTGAGATATAAAATCCAGGATGAGCTCAACATGATGTCAGTAAAGACAGTGGAGGATGCTTATCAGTTTGTGCTGAAGGCAGAGGAGAATTTGGACAGAAAACAAAGCCAACGAGGAAGAGGTAAAATCCCAACCGCAAACAAAAGCAAGGGAGTTACCCATGACAAGGCACATACGTCTAATGATGAGACTGAGAAACCAAATAATCACTCGAAAAGAGAAGAAAATTCCTGAGGAAGACAGGGTGGTGGAAGCAAAGGCAAGCAAAAGATTATGTCATATTCGTAATTGTTCACTTGCATCATTCAATTTTAGCTTATGTCATATTCGAAATTGAGTAATTATAGTACTAGTTATGGAGGTTAATTTGACATAACATCGAGTTGTGATTGTTAAGTGATTTACAATTATGTAGAAGATAAATGAGAAAAAATATTTCTATAATAAATTATTGTCATATGCCATTTTTTAGGTCACAATATTTTCAAGTGACCATTATTTGAGTGTGGATTCTCATTGGATTTGGATGGATATAATTCAAGAGTTAGTCCATGAATTGTTGGTTGTGAGTTAGAATATGGATATCCACAACATTCATGCAAATAATTCAAAAGGAATGATCTATCGATGATGTAGAGATGCATGGTTGATTAAAAAACAATGCTACTTGAAAACCATTAATTGCTTATGAATTGAGCACTTAGCAATCTTTTCCACCATAAGATATTCCTTAATGCATATTGCAAGTATTTATAATCACTTTAGAAAAAAACAAGGGATTAATACACATAAAATTCATACATTTTGAAATTCATATATTAATCAACATAAAATGTAGAAACAATGAGATTCATAAAAATACATGCCATGAAATGTATATATATATCATCTAAATTGTTCTTTTTTTACAAAATGGAAACTCGTGCCCAATATACAAATCGACAACAAGTGCCCTAACACAAAAAACATCCATATGGTGGCCTAGATACAAAATGACAGTAGTTGGTCAAACATTGACCACTACCATTCTCGCCACCCTCAGGAGCATCATGGAAATCAATATTTCTTCTCTAGCTCGAGGAAGCACCTTGAGAGGTTCTAGGCCTGGAAGTGCTTCGATGCTCTAAAGACTGCACAAAGACTAAACATTGTTATATTTTTTTTTCCTCGATGAATTAATAAACATACAAAATGATACTTTGTAATTTAACCTAAGACAACTCACCGTATATGCTACTGTCAATCGTGAGGGTGTTACCCTCCTCCACAACCCCAGTCTCTCTGTGATTCCACCCTACATCATTTACAAGGATCAAGTCAAGAAAATTAAACAAATATGCGTAAAATCAAATTCATGAAATATAAAATATTATCATCAATGCATTATCTCACCATTAATATCTCAGGCCTTGATGGAGATTCTTTGGTAGATGAAGCACTAGGTTGTACAACCTACTCCGAGACAACCTCTATTGTGGAAGTCTCGGTCAATGGGGCCGATGGAAATGTTAACGGTGGGAAGCGATGGACCCCCACAAGTTGTACGAGTGATTGCAACTCCCTAGGCCTAGAGAAAAGTAACCTAGAAGTAATGCCCATGTGCTCAGGAACTGCAATAGTACTATAGCTATCAAATATATCCACATCATGCATACATATTAATAAAATTGAACTATTAATACCAACTTGTAAAATTCAAAAACAAAAACTCAAACACTTTGAGAATCATATGATATTTAACTCTACACATGATACCTGTGACGCATGTGACTTATCCATCCTAGATGACCATTTGTCGACATCACCTAGTCCCAAATCATGTAGAAACACGATAACATTAAAAATTTAAGGATTCCATAAAACAAAGAAATGACTATGGTGAATTTATCATATGTGACACATCATGCGTGTGAGGCGCACCCAATGAACAAGTTATCTCTACTGCCGCATTAGTGGTGGGGCCCATCGGTGTAGAGGGTCTATTGCTGGGACATAACAACTATAAAACAACATAAATAAAATATCGATATAAATACACATAATACAAAATAAATATAGATACACATAACAATGAAGAACATAAAGAGGGCTACGATATTAACCTCGTCCATGAAGCTATGTTGTCTACTAGGCTCTATAGGCCCACAACTCAAGCATCTATGAGGTTCACATGGATGTCTGCTATGTCCATGTTCTCTCTCCTGACTATAATCTACCATGCATGTTGAACCTCCAACCCCTCTATCAATGTCACTAGTCGACACCTCCTGCCCAGATAGTGCAACAAAGTTATTGTGTTGCACTAGGATACGAGTCAATGATGAAATGGCTATCTTTACCTGTTGCAAGCTCTCTGAAACAGGAAGATGTTAGGTAGGGGGTCAGGCCTTTTCCTGAGGGGAACGAGGACCTAACACGGGGTCGCGCCTGGCATGCTCTTAGTCCTATGCAGACCCTAGACCCACACCCTGGAAGTCTCCAAAGTCAAAGTAGTTGACATGCTTACCCAAAATAAACTCATCCCATAATTTTCTCGGAAAATATAAGGGCATCTCCATATTATTGCAAGGAGGTTTATCAAAAACCATAAACCACCTATCCATCCAATTTTGACTAATCTAGGGATGGATGCACCCGTCAATGGAGATGAGTTTCTTGTTCAATGGTAGTTCTTGTTGAGTTCTAGGATCCCTAAAAATAGACAATATTTGTGGTTTTGAAATGCCGACGTCTTTGACTTGGTTTTTGTTCGTACTGATACATTCTTGCCATATAATTAGAAATAGAGGTCAATTTCCCTTGGGCACTTGCAATGGACTTCACAATGATGTCAAAAGAAGTGACCAAAGATTGCCATATAATTAGAAATAGAGGTCAATTTCCCTTGGGCACTTGCAATGGACTTCACAATGATGTCCAAAGAAGTGACCAAAGAAACCCTACTAGGCTCTCTAGTGTCCCTTAATTGTTTTTCAAGGGTTCTTAATATAACCAACCCCTCACCAATTTGAGTGTTTTCTTAATTAAAATACAAAATTACATTTTTTTTTAATTTAGAATCTTGGAAGTAAAAGACTAAATTGAAAATGAGTAAATTAGCTTAAAAGTAAGATAAATCAAACATACTTGGACAAGGTGGCAAGATCCTTCCTCCCTAACTCCTTGTCTTTAAAAACCCCACAAGTTCTTGCCACTAAACCTACTTTGCTAACCTCATTGAGGTTCAACCACCTCCAAACCTAAAGATTAGGTGCACTTACCCATGTTTATTGTATTATTTTATTGAGAGTTGAAGAACTTGGGACCAAACTTAATCTTGTGGTTTGTTGAATATCTATGGAGCATATGGATCTTTTAGCAAGGGGAATGGAGTTTTTGAAAGTCAATCCACTTTACCAATTCATGAGCTATTGAAATCTGAAGGATGATCTGTAGAATCTTTTTTAATATCATGGAAGAGACATTTGCTCTCGCTATCCTTCCAGATTATATTCACTAAATCAGTATTATGGTCTGAGATAAATCCGTTTTCATCCACCAAATTGTACAATCACTTTAAGGATACTTGTTGCTACATCACAAATGTACGCTAATTTTATTACAGTAAACTATGAGTTTAATAAAACTCTTAATATCAATGTACAGCTTCAAGTGTGACTTATGTATATTATTGGATAACTTTTGATGTTTTTACATATTATAACCAATGGTATTTCTGTGAAGGAAGATGTCTAAATGTCATTTTATGCAAAAGATTATTATCGATAATGCATTCACGTGCTTGGGTTCGTTAAAGATTCACCTGTGCCTGGCTACATCAAACTTATTACAATATTGCTGCTCAATCAAATACAGGTTCCTCTCGCTACCTGGGACTGTTCGTATTTTTAAATTATTTTTATAATTGTGGGTTTATTATGCGTCTTCAATGAAAAGGATGAAACCGCTAGCTTGAATCGAACGTTTCAGGTTTTGAAATGGGAGTCTCAACCAAGTCATATTCTCTCTCTTCACTCTCCACCCCAGAATGGATTGGTGCACGCAGTAATCAACATCCCTCGCGATTCTGCGCCAGCGATGAAACAGTTATCTTGTACGCAGTAATCAGCATCCCTCGCAATTCTGCGCCAGCAATGAATCAGTTGGCAAGCAATATTCTGCGCCAGCTATGAACCAGTTAGCTTGCACGCAGTAATCAATATCCCTCGCAATTCTGCGCCAGCGATGAATTAATTGGCAAGTAAAAAGCAATCTCATACACAGCATTTAATGCTGCGACGATTGATATATACACAGTTTGATCATTTTCACAATTTTACGATGAATTAATTGGCAAATAATAAACAACTTCATACACAACATTAAATGCTACAACGAATGGTATATACACTGTTTGATCACCTTAATATATATATACATAAATATATACACAGGGTATATCCGACCGTGTATATACCACCGGCCACAGCGTAACAGGCTGTATATGGCCTGAATCAGTTAGCTTGCGATCGAACTTTGTCCCGTCTGGATTGCAATTATTCTTCTTACAATGATTATAACTATACGTCATGATTTTTGATGTCATCATGTGGCTTTTCCTTTAGGGAGGGAGCCACGAAGGCTTTCACATTAAGCAAAGAACGTTGTAAAAGTTTCTTATTTGACGTTTCGATCGGCTGTCCACCGACGTGACCGTGTCACAGAGGAATCTAGTGATGCCAGGTTGAGTAGTTGTTATGATGGGCTTCAGCTTTCTTTTGGTTGAAGACTTTAATAGAATGTTGGTTGGGGATATATACCACTTCCAAAATTCTCTTGGTCTGGGAAGTGGAAAAGGCCAAGAATACCGTATCATATCCACTGCTAAAGGATTGGATATGATAAGATTGTGTCGGAAGGTAAACGGTGATGGGTGGTTGGTTTTGTTAGCTTTGACGATCCGTGATAATTGTTCTTATTTATTTGATTTTAATCGATTGCAACATGGTTGTAGTTATATTTCAAACTTATTTTGTATATAATAATAATAAGTTAGTACACCAAATTGGTGTATGATATCTTTTGTTTATGAGACAAGGGATTTTCCTCCTTATTAATTTAACTGGTAAAATCTACAAAGGTATGCATCCTTCACGTCATCAAAATAGTTGTAGGTTTATTTTTTGGACCATAACATTTATTAAATTAAATTAAAATAACCACTATTATTAAATTAATTACATTTATTAAATTAAATTAAAATAACCACTATTATTAAATTAATTAAATAACAATTATTAAATTGTTATTAAAATATATAATGGTTATTAAAATATAATATAGTTTTTTTAATATGAAAAAAGGGACCTGCGATTTTCATTTTTATATTTATGATTGAAATGTAAATAAGATTTGAAATTGAATTTGAATATCATCAAACCTAATCACAAACCTAATTACAAGTGGTTTTGAGTTTTGTTGATTAAAATAATAACCTAATTACAAGTGGTTTCGAGTTTTGTTGATTAAAATAATAACCTAATTACAAGTGGTTTCGAGTTTTGTTGATTAAAATAATTGATGAATGAAGAGCCGTATTCCCACTCTCTATGCTCCAATTTTATTTGTGATTGCTTCAACAACCTCCAAAGGAAAGTGCATCGATTCTCAAGTGTCCCGCCATATTGATCGCCATTTTTCATAAATGGGTTAAGAATATATCCATAAGAACCACTAATTTCAACACCATCAAAACCTACCACAAAGCCACCAAAACTATGAAAAGAAGAGGGTAACACTTCTTGGTTTGGTTGACGAAAAAAAATATTTTAATGTAATACTAGCACAGCCGCAAAGTGGCTGGTGAATGCCAAAAGGCGATGCCAAAGGTTTTGTGGTAGCTGGTGCTTTTAATTTCGGAGATTATATACCATACCTGGCCTGGATGGATCTACAAGGTCTCAACCGACGAACACATTGCCCATAATGTCCCCAACGTCACGCGAGATCTGGTAGATGTTTTGCTAGCAGCTTCTACAGATAAAGAAATGGAGATCCAAATTACACGAGACAATATAAAGGCCATCCTCTATGTATGTAAAAATTGCATGTGTTTTTTTTCAATGGCAGCTTTCAAATAAATAAATACGATGCAGTACAGTGATTATGATCATGTGATACTATATTGATGTCTTTGACGATGATGATGATGGTAGGATATGTTGGTCGCTGGCACGGATACGTCATCTACAAGCTTAGAGTGGGCAATGTCCAAATTGTTGAGGAATCTGCCACTGTTGAAGAAGGTTCAGGATGAGCTGGAATGTGTAGTTGGAATGGGCCGGATGGTGGGTGAATTTGATCTTCCTTCTCTCCTTTATTTACAAGCTGTGGTGAAAGAAACGCTTAGTGTAACACCCTGTTTCCCCTAGTCTGTAAAAATAACTATACTGGCCAAGTATTGTGGCAAACTCAGAAATGTGAATGTGTGATGTGAATGGACCTTGTGAAAAGGTTGATGAATGTGAATAA